>JBAPLH010000066.1:0-18616 GCA_037897445.1 Ceriops zippeliana
TTTTTGTTTCCTGATAGCCCCTCTTTGTATAAGATTATGAATTTTATTCCTTTGCTTTTTTGCACAGAGTTATCATATTAAACACACATGTCTTCAACAGACCAAATCTCGCCAAGTCAACGAATCAAAGTAGGCACTACCATTAGTTAGAAGATATAGCCCATACATCCATCAACATTGTCCAGAGTCCAATGGTGATTTTTATGTGTGGTCTGCATTTTACCGTTACATCTATATTTTGTGTATTTCTATAATTTTCAACAAATTTTACGTGTGACTATTTTTGTGCCAAAATTTTCTTGTCGTTGATGAATAATGGGCAATCTTCTCACCATTTTCGGTTGTGTACTGCAAATTGGCTATCCAATGGTGATTTGATTCCTGTGGATCTGTGAAGCAAGTTAGCTTCACATGAAATTCAAGATATATTTAATTTAATATAGTTAAAGTATATTCAAATCTTTTCTCATTTGCAAATTGTTTGATTTTATGTTACTTCTTATAGAGCTTTTATCTTGATAAGTTATTCCTGTGAAATTTGTAAATTTGGGGTGAAACTCCAGCTTATAAATTTGGTTGAGTAGCCCAAACAAACTAAGCACTACTATTATCAATCATAATTATTTTATTAGAAAATCTAACTTTGTACTTTCAATTTCCTTTTTTTAAAATATTAATTGTTATTCTAAATGAGATTTGTTAAAATATTTTTAAATTTTTTCATCTTTTAGAAGTATAATATGAAAAGTTTTGCATTTAAAACCTCTATATAAGGTGTGTATGGAAAATATACTATTTGTCACTTTTATGTTTGATGGCCTGTTATTGCAAAACGCTACATATTTTAGAATTTTCTTAAAATTAACCTTGAAATTTGTATGAAATCAAAAAGTACTGGCAAGGAAGAAAATGAAAGAGAAAAAAAAGAGAAAAAACAAAGAAATAAGAGAAAAAAATAAGATAAATAAAAAAAATAAGCATACTACCTATGTAAAACTATTTTTTTTTTGGTATATATTAAAAATACTAATATATATTTAAAATAAATGTAAATATCTACTAGAAATGTTTAACCTTAATAATTAATGTCATATAAGAATACGTAATAAATTAATAATTATTCTACCATATTTTGGTTGGATAAGTTTAGCCTCATGGGAAATTTTCTCCGCACTTTATGTAAAAACATTATCAAACATTATTGAATATTATTTTGAATCAAAACAACTCAAAATCAGCTACTAGAGATGGCAAGGGCTTCATGCGCAAGAGAGGATCTTTTGTCATTTTAACAATACTTCATACCCAGCCCAATCATCTTACATTTGGATCAGCTTAGGTCGGATCGAATGGAAGTCAAAGGTGGCCCAACTAAAATATATATACCCACCTAATTGCATAGCCCTCAAAGCCACCTTAATAAAGTAATAAAGAAAAAAAATGTTAAAAAGAGATTTTTTTTTTGTTTCCTAATGGCCCCTCTTTGGATACGATTATGAATTTTATTTATTTTCATTTTTGCTCAGAGTTATCATATTAATCACTCATGTCTTCAATAGACCAAATCTCGCCATGTCAACGAATCAAAGGAGGCACTACCATTAGTTAGAAGATATAGCCCATACATCCATCAACATTGTCTAGAGTCCAAGAGACCGGCTGACCCAGGGGGCGGTGGAAGGTCTTACAAACAAAAGAACTTGTAGTAGCCAACAACAGGTCATTGCACAATGTGCTCAATTACCCTCTCGGTAATAATCTCATAATTATCAATCTTGCCAAATTTTGGCCAATCCTATATGAAGACAAAAAAATATAATTTACTTGACAATGATGAAAGCTATGATTGTACATTCCCTAGTTTTTTATAAATGATGAAAGCTACGATTGTGTTTAAGAGAAAGGACAATGCAGATGGAAGAGGGAACGTTCTTTAATAATGTTTGAATATTTTTCCTATTTTTTTCTCACAAAATGCACTGAAATATTTTCTTTTTTTAATTCAATTTATAAATAAATAAATTCTGTATAGAAATAAAAAATTTAATACGCCTCATGTTGTTCCCACATCCCTAACACTCATGCTTTCTGTCTCTCAGGGAGATCCAAGCGCTGTCTGCTCAGGAAAAAAGCAATACCAACCACATTTTTTTAGCAAAAACCACCAGTAAAACCACCCCTTTTAGCAAAAATCACAAGTAAAAACCAGCACCCACCATCCTTCCTACAAAAACCACCCACCCAACTGGAGCCAACTCACTTAAATTCCTCCCTCGAGCAAAAACCAACAACATGCCCTCAAGAGAGCAACAGCTGATTTTTTCGTGGGAGGATCGACGATTCTCAGAAGGTAGTAGCATGATTTTTGAAGATCAAAACCAGCCACAGTATGGTATGGGTTTAGCAAAAATAGATGTTTATTCATTTTTTACATTGAAAAATTTGGGTTATACGTACTGTCCACAAAATTGTAGTTACTGTTCTAAAAGCAGAAGCTTCCCTGGTAAATAAGCTACGATTTTAATTTTGTTGTTTTGGTTCTCGGGGGGTGGGGGCTCGGATTTGGCATCCAGGGTTAGGGTTCTGTATTTTTCCTTTATTATTCTTATTATTTGGGGTGCATCAATTTTTATTTTCTTTTTCTTTTGTGTGCCTCTTTTTCGCTCTTTCTCCGTGCATGTGTGTGCCCTATTCAGATTGGATTTTCCAGCTTTCAACTTGTTTTCCCACTTTATGCCCCCTTTCTCTCTCTGCCCTCCGATGAGCAAATCCATTTGAGGATGATTTGGACTGCACATTTTCTGGAGGGAGCAAACTGAGTGAGTTGGGTTGGTACTGGTTTTTGCTGGAAGGGAGGAAATGAATGAGTTGGTTCGGTGCTGGTTTTTACTGGAAGAGAGGAAAATAAGTGAGTTGGATTTCCGACCTTTTAGCAGAAGGTACTGTACTACTTGTTTTTGCTGGGAGGGAAGATGAGTTGGGTCTCCCGGCTATTTTGTACTTCTTGAAAGAGAAAAAGTTCCCACATCCTTAACAATTCAGTCGCTTTCTATCTTGACTGACAGTTAGCGATATTGGAACTTTCTCTCTTTCTAGAAGTACAGCACCAATAGTGTGTGCCTTAAGAACTCGAAGACCCAACTCATTTTCCATTAAAGCTCGTTGTAGGATTTAAGAAGAGACAGTCACAACTAATAAAGGACATGGCAATCGTCGTCTCTTGGTTCAGTACTCCATTGATTTATGTCCATATGTTGTGCTACAAGAGAGTGGATTTGTTGAGACCCCCCTCACAAACAATTAGTAAAAACAATACAACATAATGAAGGTTTGGTTCTTGAAGAAAATTTGGCATACGTGGGAGAAGTCCAAGGTTTACATACAGTTAATGTGGTATGAATTTTGTTAATATAATTTTGTAATTGTTTTCTCAATTTACTAGTATTTCTTTATTTTTTTTTTTATATTGTGTTAAATAACTTAATATTTTTTATCTTCATATAAAGAATTGTCCAAAATTTGGTAGATTGATAATTATGAGATTATTCACCCTGATGATACCGAGAGTGTAATTAAGCACATTGAGCAAGGACCTGTTGCTGGCTATTACAAGTTGTGCACAAATCAACACAGTGATTGCAACAGGATGATTCGTCAGACACAAGGCAAAATGGAAAAACTTAAGAGATGGTACTTAACTCTCGTATTCTATGATCTTAATTGGTCATGGGCGAGAATAGCCAACTAGAAAACCATATGCAAAGTTTCAAAACAGCTATGGCACTAACGGTGGATGAGATGGGACAGGAGCTATAATGTTCGATACTTTGTGGAATATTTTTATTCCTCTCTTAGCTAAATAAGGTAGTTAGCATTTTTGCTTTTGTAGTTTTGCAATTTAACTTTTTTTTTAGCACAATTTTTGGAATCTAATCATTTCAACTACTACACTATAAAACTGCCTAATTTTCTGTAATTTGTTGTGTAATTTTGCAGGTAATTGTACATTTTGGGTCCCTCACTCTTGCAAGAGTGAATTATGAATTCGGCATCTGGTTGCTGGATATCAGGGTTGTCTTCCCGCTAATAATGCTAGCAACATGCCCCTTGCACTTGCGTTGTTAGCAGGAAGAAAACCCTGATATCCAGCAACCGGATGCTGAATTCATAATTCACTCCTGCAAGAGTGAGGGCCACAAAATGTACAATCAGTGCCATAGCTGTTCTGAAACTTTGCATATGGTTTACCAGTTGGCCATACATCAAAGTAGGTACTACCATTAGTTGGAAGATGTAGCCCATACATCCATCAACATTTTCTAGAGTCCAATGGTGATTTTTATGCATGGTCTCTATTTTACCGTTACATCTATATTTTGTGTATTTCTATAATTTTCAACAAATTTTAAGTGTGACTAATTTTTGTGCCAAAATTGTCTTGTCATTGATGAATAATGGGCAATCTTCTCAACATTTTCGGTTATGTACTGCGAATGGGCTATCCAATGGTGATTTGATTCCTGTGGATATGTGAGGCAAGTTAGCTTTGTGAAACCTTCCAGCAATTACTTGCTATATGTCACAAACATCAATTTACGATGACATGATTTAGTTATTTTTGTATTAACGTTGTACATTCCCTAGTGTTTTTATAAATGATGAAAGACGATTGTGTTTAAGAGAGAGGAAAATGGAGATGGAAGAGGGAATGTTATTTAACAATATTTGAAAATTGTTCCTATTTTTTTCTAACATAATGCACCGAAATATTTTCTTTTTTTAATTCAATTTATAAATAAATAAATAAATTCTGTATATAAATAAAAAATTTAATATGCCTCATGTTGTTCCCACATCCCTAACACTCATGCTTTCTCTCTCAAGAAGCGCAGCCTGCCTTACCCAACTGTTGTCTGCTCAGGAAAAAACCGACCACTTTTATTAGCAAAAACCACAAGTAAAACCACCCTTTTCAGCAGAAATCCCAAGTAAAAACCAGCACCCACCATCCTTCCTACAAAAACCACTTAGCCAACTCGACCCAACTCACTTTTCAGCAAAAACCACCCACCCAACTCGACCCAACTCACTCATATTCCTCCCTCTAGCAAAAACCAACAACATGCCCTCAAGAGAGCAACAGCTGATTTTTTCATGGGAGACTCTCAGACGGTAGTAGCGTGATTTTTGAAGCTTGGAACCAGCGACAGTACAGTATTGGTTTATCAAAAATAGACATTTCTTCATTTTTTACGTTGAAAAATTAGGGTTATACATACTGTTGTGAAAATAGTTGTTACTGTTCTAAAAGCAAAAGCTTCTCTGGTAAATAAGCTTCGATTTTAATTTTGTTGTTTTGGTTCTCGGGGGGTGGGGACTCGGATTTGGCTTCCAGGGTTAGGGTTCTGTAATTTTCCTTTATTATTCTTATTATTTGGGGTGCATCAATTTTTATTTTATTTTTCTTTTGTGTGCCTCTTTTTCGCTCTTTCTCCGTGCATGTGTGTGCCTTATTACTGGAAATGTGGATAATAAGTGAGTTAGGTCTCCCGGATCTGAGTAGAGGGAAAATGAGTTGGGTCTCCCAGTTCTTAAGCCACAAAATACCGGTGCTGTACTTCTAGAAAGAGAGAAAGTTCCAATATCCCTAACTGTCAGTCAAGATAGAAAGGGACTGAAATAGTTAAGGATGTGGGAACTTTTTCTCTTTCAAGAAGTACAAAATAGTCAGGAGACCCAACTCATCTTCCCTCCCAGCAAAAACAAGCAGTACAGTACCTTTTGCTGAAAGGCCGGAAATCCAACTCACTTATTTTCCTCTCTTCCAGTAAAAACCAGCACCAAATGTTCCACGAATGGATTTGCTCATCGGAGGGCAGAGAGTGAAAGGGGGCATAAAGTGGGGAAACAAGTTGAAATCTGGAAAATCAAATCTGAATAAGGCACACACATACATAGAGAAAGAGCGAAAGAGAGGCACACAAAAGAACAAGAAAATAAAAATTGATGCACCCCAAATAATAAGAATAATAAAGGAAAACAACAAAACCCTAACCCTAGACCCCAAATCCGAGCCCCTACCCCCCCGACAACCATAACAACAAAATTAAAATCGAAGGGAAGCTTCTTCTTCTTGTTGCAACGGCTAGTTGTTTTACGGCGCCGTTTAATGTTTGGGCGGCTACTTCGGAATCTGGGTACGACCTTGCCAGATCTCAGCTTAACACCATCGCCACTCATCTTGCCGGAAAAGGGGGAAGTTAGCTGTCGCGCCTAGTGGTCTGGCGAGGTTTCTAGAGTTGAAAGAAAAGAGGGAGAGCTTAGAGAAAGAAGACATGGGCGAAGAGAAAATCACCCTTGTATTTCCATGGAAATAATGCTACAGTAATTGAAAGCACCATATTTATACACGTGTTGTCTAAAGTCTGCCCAGACTTAATAATCAAAACGCACCGTATCATTCAACCATAGTTATTAACTATTAACCGCAAAGGTTGATATATCAGGTCTTACCAACCATCCAAATTAGAAACAAAAGGAACGAATTTAGCAGTTATTAATGGAATCACAACAAAATTTTTTCCTATTAAAAATGCTATATCTATTCCATGAAACTTAAACCAATGTTTTTGGGAATTGAGTTATAAGAAATGCCAAGTTCTTCCATTGAACCATTATAGTAGAACTTGCATAACCGAGTTATTAGGTTAATAAAGATTATTATAAATTTTGTAAGTATCTAGCCCTATGATATTGTCAATGATAACTGAGACATCAACTAGTACTATTACCCTACTAAATATTTTAATAAAAATATAAAAAAATTTAATGGATGAGTAATTTCTATGATGATCTCAATTTATATTTTTACAAAAATTCCAAAAACAGTCATAATATTTTGAAAACAACTTTAAATTCTTGCAAAGGCCATTAATACATGAAATTCAAGATACATTTAATTTAATATAGTGAAAGTATACTCAAATCTTTTCTCATTTGCAAATTGTTTAATTTTATGTTACTTCTTAAAGAGCATTTATCTTAATAAGTTATTCACGTGAAATCTGTAAATTTGAGGTGAAACTCCAACTTATAAATTTGGTTGGGTAGCCCAAACAAACTAAGCACTACTATTATCAATCATAATTATTTTATTAGAAAATCTAACTTTGAACTTTCAATTGCATTTTTTTTTTCAAAATATTATTTGTTATTCTAAATGAGATTTGTTAAAATATTTTTAAATTGTTTCATCTTTTGGAAGTATAATATGAAAAGTTTTGCATTTAAAACCTCTATATAAGGTGTGTATGGAAAATATACTTTTTGTCACTTTTATGTCTGATGGCTTGTTATTGCAAGAAACTACATATTTTAAGATTTTCTTAAAAGTAACCTTGAAATTTGTATGAAATAAAAAAGTACTGGCATGGAAGAAAATGAAGGAGTAGAAAAAGAGAAAAAAATAAGCGTACTACTTTTTTGCACAGAGTTATCATATTAAACACTCATGTCTTCAATAGACCAAATCTCGCCAAGTCAACGAATCAAAGTAGGCACTACCATTAGTTAGAAGATATAGCCCATACATCCATCAACATTGTCCAGAGTCCAATGGTGATTTTTATGCGTGGTCTGCATTTTACCGTTACATCTATATTTTGTGTATTTCTATAATTTTCAACAAATTTTAAGTGTGACTATTTTTTGTGCCAAACTTTTCTTGTCGTTGATGAATAATGGGCAGTCTTCTCAACATTTTCGGTTATGTACTGCAAATGGGCTATCCAATGGTGATTTGATTCCCGTGGATCTGTGAAGCAAGTTAGCTTTGTGAAACCTTCCTGCAATTACTTGCTATATGTCACAAACATCAATTTACGATAACATGATTTAGTTATTTTTGCATTAACGTTGTACATTCCCTAGTGTTTCTATAAATGATGAAAGCTACGATTGTGTTTCAGAGAGAAGGAAAATGGAGATGGAAGAGGGAATGTTATTTAACAATGTTTGATAATTGTTCCTATTTTTTTCTAACAAAATGCACCGAAATATTTTCTTTTTTAAATTCAATTTATAAATAAATAAATTCTGTATATAAATAAAAAATTTAATACCCCTCATGTTGTTCCCACATCCCTAACACTCGCGCTTTCTCTCTCAACAAGCGCAGCCTGCCTTACCAGGGAGACACAAGCGCCATCTGCTCAGGAAAAAACTAATACTGACCACTTTTACTAGCAAAAACCACCAATAAAACCACCCTTTTCAGCAGAAATCCCAACTAAAAACCAGCACCCACCATCCTTCCTGCAAAAACCACTTAGCCAACTCGACCCAACTCACTTTTCAGCAAAATCCACCCACCCAACTGGACCCAACTCACTCATATTCCTCCCTCTAGCAAAAACCAACAGCATGCCCTCAAGAGAGCAACAGCTGATTTTTTTATGGGAGACTCTCAGACGGTAGTAGCGTGATTTTTGAAGCTTGGAACCAGCTACAGTATGGTATGGGTTTATCAAAAATAGACATTTCTTCATTTTTTACGTTGAAAAATTAGGGTTATACATGTTGTTGTGAAAATAGTTGTTACTATTCTAAAAGCAGAACTTCCCCCGTAAATAAGCTTCGATTTTAATTTTGTTGTTTTGGTTCTCGGGGGGTGGGGACTCGGATTTGGCTTCCAGGGTTAGGGTTCTGTAATTTTCCTTTATTATTCTTATTATTTGGGGTGCATCAATTTTTATTTTCTTTTTCTTTTGTGTGCCTCCTTTTCGCTCTTTCTCCGTGCATGTGTGTGCCTTATTCAGATTTGATTTTCCAGCTTTCAATTTGTCTTCCCACTTTATGCCCCCTTTCCCTCTCTGCCATCCGATGAGCAAATCCATTCACAGATGATTTGGACTGCACATTTTCTGGAGGGAGGAAAATGGGTGAGTTGGGTTGGTACTAGTTTTTGCTGGAAGGGAGGAAATGAATGAGTTGGTTTGGTGCTGGTTTTTACTGGAAGAGAGGAAAATAAGTGAGTTGGATTTTCGGCCTTTCAGCAGAAGGTACTGTACTGCTTGTTTTTACTGGGAGGGAAGATGAGTTGGGTCTCCCAGCTATTTTGTACTTCTTGAAAGATAAAAAGTTCCCACATCCTTAACTGTTCAGTCGCTTTCTATCTTGACTGACAGTTAGAGATATTGGAACTTTCTCTCTTTCTAGAAGTACAACACCAGTATTGTAACCCAACTCATTTTCCCTCTACTCAGAGCGAGGAGACCTAACTCACTTATTATCCATATTTCCAGTAATAACCAGTACTGACCAATGGACTCATTTTGCTCCCTCGAGAAAAACTAGCACCCATTTTGCTCCCTCCAGAAAAACTAGTACCGACCTAACTTGCTCATTTTCCTCCCTCCAACAAAAATCAACAACATGCCCTTAAGAAGAGAGCAGTAGCGTGATTTTTTAAGTTCGAAGCGAACGACAGTACGGTATGGGTTTAGGAAAAATAGATGTTTTTTTTTATTTTTTACATTGAACAATTTGGATTCGGACTACGTACTGTTGTGAAAATAGTTGTTATTGTATTATAACAAATTTTCTGCTACTTTCTATAAGTAAGATGCTGCTTTTTCATTTTTTTTATATTTAACAGCATAATATATGCTTTGCAATTTTTTTTTAAGAAACTTGCGCATACTTTGCAGTAGTCTCTTCCATTGAAGCTCGTTGTAGGATTCAAGAAGAGATAGTGGCAACTAATAAAGGACTTGGCAATAGTCATCTCTCGGTTCAGCACTCCATTGAATTATGTCCATATGTTGTGCAACAAGAGAGTGGATTTGTTGAGACGCCCCTCACAAACAATTGGTAAAAACAATACAACATAATGAAGGTCTGGTTCTTGAAGAAAATTTGGCATACGTGGGAGAAGTCCAAGGTTTAAATGCAGTTAATGTGGTATGAATTTTGTTAATATAATTTTGTAATTGTTTTCTCAATTTACTAGCATTTCTTTATTATTATTTTTTTTTGATATTGTGTAAAATAACTTAATATTTTTTATCTTCATATAAAGAATTGGCTAAAATTTGGTAGATTGATAATTATGAGATTATTCACCATGATGATTCGGAGAGTGCAATTAAGCATATTGAGCAACGACCTGTTGTTGGCTATTACAAGTTGCGCACAAATCAACACAGTGATTGCAACAAGATGATTCGTAAGACACAAGGTAAAATGGAAAAACTTAAGAGATGGTACTCAACTCTCGTATTCTATGATGTTAATTGGTCATGGCCGAGAATGGCCAACTGGTAAACCATATGCAAAGTTTCATAACGGCTATGGCATTGACGGTGGATGAGATGGGACAGGAGCTATAATGTTCGATACTTTGTGGAATATTTTTGTTCCTCTCTTAGCTAAATAAGGTAGTTAGCATATTTGTTTTTGTTGTTTTGCAATTTAACCTTTTTTTTTAGCACAATTTTTGGATTCAAATCATTTCAACTACTACACTATAAAACTGCCTAATTTTCTATAATTTGTTGTGTAATTTTTCAGGTAATTGTACATTTTGTCGCCCTCACTCTTGTAAGAGTGAATTATGAATTTGGCATCCGATTGTTGGATATTAGGGTTGTCTTCCCACTAACAATGCTAGCAACATGCCCCTTGCACCCAACTAAAATATATATACCCACCCAATTGCATAGCCCTCGAAGCCGCCTTAATAAAGTAATAAAGAAAAAAATTTTAAAAGTGATTTTTTTGTTTCCTAATGGCCCCTCTTTGGATAAGATTAAGAATTTTATTCATATGCATTTTTGCATAGAGTTATCATATTAAACACTCATGTCTTCAACAGACCAAATCTCGCCAAGTCAACGAATCAAAGTAGGCACTACCATTAGTTAGAAGATATAGCCCATGCATCCATCAACATTGTTCAGAGTCCAAGAGACCGGCTGACCCAGGGGGCGGTGGAAGGTCTTATAAACAAAAGAACTTGGGAAGCCAACTTGCTTCAGATATTATATATACATGCAAGCAACGACCTTGAGCACAAATCAAGAGAAAAGCAAATGACCATAACATTACCCTTGTGTAGTAAATGACTTAAATGTTAAAAATTGTTCAATATTATATGAAACAGAGTTACCATCCATCAATTGCCCCTTGCACTAGCATTGCTAGCGGGAAGACAACCCTGCTATCCACCAAACGGATGCCAAATTCCTAATTCACTCTTGCAAGAGCCTAGGCCACAAAATATATACAATCACCTGCGAAAACCACACAACAAATTACAGAAAATTAGGCGGTTTTACAGTGTAGTAGTTGAAATCATTTGATTCCAAAGATTGTGAAAAAAAAAATTAAATTGCAACAAAACCAAAAACAAAAATGGGAGCAACCTTATTAAGATAAGAGAGGAACAAAAATATTCACAAAGCATCGAACATTATAGTTCCTGTCCCATCCCTTCCACGTTTAGTGCCATAGCTGTTTTGAAACTTTGTATATGGTTTACCAGTTGGTCATTCTGAGCAATGACCAATGAACATCACAGAATGCGAGAGTTGACTGCCATCTCTATCATGTTTTAGTTTTCCTTGTGTCTTACCGATCATCTTTGCTGCCATCACTACCTTGCTTTTTGCGCAACTTGTAGTAGCCAACAACAGGTCATTGCTCAATGTGCTCAATTACCCTCTCGGTAATAATCTCATAATTATCAATCTTGCCAAATTTTGGCCAATCCTATATGAAGACAAAAAAAATATAAGTTACTTGACACAATAACAAAAAAAAAACTTGTAAATTGAGAAACAAATTACGAAATTATATTCAAAAAATGAGTACCACATTAACTGTATGTAATCCTTGGACTTCTCCCACGTATGCCAAATTTTCTTCAAGGACCAGACCTTCATTATGTTGTATTGCTTTTACCAATTGTTGGTGTAGGGGGTCTCAACAAATCCACTCTCTTGCACAACATATGGACATAATTCAATGGAGTGCTGAACCGAGAGACAGTGATTGCCAAGTCGTTCATTAGGTGCAACTCTCTCTTCTTGAATCCTACAACGAGCTTCAATGGAAGAGACTAGTGCAAAGTATGCGCAAGTTTCTAAAAAAAAAATTGCAAAACATATATTATGCTGTTAAATATAAAAAAAATAAAAATGAAAGAGCAACATCTTACTCATAGAACAGTAACAACTATTTTCACAACAGTACATAAAACCCAAAATTTTCAACGTAGAAGAATGAAGAAACATCTATTTTTGCTAAACCCATACCGTACTGTTGCTGGTTTCAAGCTCCAAAAATTACCCTACTACATTTTGAGAGTCGTCGATCCTCCCATGAAAAAATCATCTGTTGCTCTTTTCTTGAGAGCTGGTTTTTGCAAGAGAAGGAATATGAGTGAGTTGGGTCGAGTTGGGTGGGAGATTTTTGCTGAAAAGTGTGTTGGGTCGAGTTGGCTAAGTGGTTTTAGCAGGAAGGATGGTGGGTGCTGGTTTTTACTTGTGAGTTTTGCAAAAAAGGGTGTTTTTACTGGTGGTTTTTGCTAATATATAAGTGGTCGGTATTGGTTTTTTTCCTAATATAACGGCGCTTGGGTCTCCCGAGTATGGCAGGCTGCGCTTTTGAGAGAGAATGCGTGAGTGTTAGGGATGTGGGAACAACATGAGGCGTATTAAATTTTTTATTTATATACATAATTTATTTAATTATCAATTAAAATTTACAAAATAGCTAGGAGACCCAACTCATCTTCCCTCCCAGCAAAAACAAGCAGTACAGTACCTTCTGCTGAAAGGCCGGAAACCCAACTCACTTATTTTCCTCTCTTCCAGTAAAAACCAGCACCGAAAATCCCATCCAGCAGACCGACCCAACTCACTCATCTCCCTCCAGAAAATGTGCTGTCCAAATCTTCCGCTAATGATTTGGTCATCGGAGGGCAGAGAGAGAAAGGGGGCATAAAGTGGGAAAACAAGTTGAAATCTTGAAAATCAAATCTGAATAAGGCACACACATACACGGAGAAAGAGCAAAAAAAGAGAGAAAACAAAAGAAAAAGAAAATAAAAATTGATGCACCCCAAATAATAAGAATAATAAAGGAAAAATACAGAACCCTAACCCTATACTCCAAATCCGAGCCCCCCACCCCCCCGAGAACCAAAACAACAAAATTAAAATTGAAGCTTATTTACCAGGGAAGCTTCTTCTTCTTGTTGCGACGGCTGGTTGTTTACGGCGCCGTTTAAGGTTTGGGCGGCTGCTTCGGAATGTGGGTACGACCTTGCCAGATCTCAGCTTAACACCGTCGGCACTCATCTTGCCGGAAAAGGAGGAAGTTAGCTGTTGCGCCTAGTGGTCTGGCGTGAGGTTTCTAGAGTTGAAAGAAAAGAGGGAGAGCCTAGAGAAAGAAGACACGGGAGGAGAGTGAAGAATGCACCATATTTATTCACGTGGTGTCTAAAGTCTGCCCAAACTTAATAATCAAAACGCACCGTATCATTCAACCATATTTAGTTATATCAGGTCTCACCAACCATCCCAATTAGAAACGTCAAAAGGAACGAATTTAGCGGTTATTAACGGAATCACAACAAAATTTTTTTCCTATTAAAAATGCCTAATCTAGTCCATGAAACTTCAACCAATGTTTTTGGGAATTGAGTTATAAGAAATGTCTAGTCCTTCCATTGAGCCATTATAGTAGAACTTGTATAAACGATTCATTAGGTTATTAAAGATTATTATAAATTTTGTAAGTGTCTGGCCATATGATATTGTCTATGATAACTGAGACATCAATTAGTGCTATTGCCCTACTAAACATTTTAATAAAGATATAAAAAAGATTTAAAGGATGAGTAATTTCTATAATAATCTCAATTTATATTTTTACAAAAATTCCAAAAAAAGTCATAATATTTTGAAAACAACTTTAAATTCTTGCAAAGGTCATTAATAAATGAAATTCAAGATATATTTAATTTAATATAGTGAAAGTATACGCAAATCTTTTCTCATTTGCAAATTGTTTGATTTTATGTTACTTCTAAAAGAGCTTTTATCTTAATAAGTTATTCACGTGAAATCTGTAAATTTGGGGTAAAACTCCAGCTTATAAATTTGGTTGAGTAGCCCAAACAAACTAAGTACTACTATTATCAATCATAATTATTTTATTAGAAAATCTAACTTTGAACTTTCAATTTCCTTTTTTATTTTCAAAATATTAATTGTTATTCTAAATGAGATTTGTTATAATATTTTTAAATTGTTTCATCTTTTAGAAGTATAATATGAAAAGTTTTGCATTTAAAACCTCTATATAAGGTGAGTATGGAAAATATACTTTTTGTCACTTTTATGTCTGATGGCTTGTTATTGCAAGACACTACATATTTTAAGATTTTCTTAAAATTAACCTTGAAACTTGTATGAAATCAAAAAGTACTGGCAAGGAAGAAAATGAAGGAGAAGAAAAAGAGAAAAAAAAAAAGAAATAAGAGAAAAAAATAAGCATACTACTTATTTAAAACTATTATTTATTTTTTTGGTATATATTAAAAATACTAATATATATTTAAAATAAATGTAAATATCTACTAGAAATGTTTAACCTTAATAATTAATGTCATATAAGAATATGTAATGAACTAATAATTATTCTACCAAATTTTGGCGGGATAAGTTTAGCCTGGTGGAAAATTTTCTTCACAATTTATGTAAAAACATTATCAAACATTATTAAATATTATTTTGAATCAAAACAACTCAAAAATCTGCTGCTAGAGGTGGAAAGGGCTTCACGCCCAAGAGAGGATCTTTTGTCATTTTAACAATACTTCATGCCCAGTCCAATCATCTTACGATTGGATCAGCTCAGGTCGGGTCTAATGGAAGTCAAAGGTGGCCCAACTAAAATATATATACCCGCCCAATTGCACAGCCCTAGAAGCTGCCTTAATAAAGAAATAAAGAAAAAAATTTTAAAAAGAGATTTTTTTTTTTTGTTTCTTGATGGCCCATCTTTGGATAAGATTATGAATTTTACTAATATGCATTTTTGCTTAGAGTTATCATATTAAACACTCATGTCTTCAACAAACCAAATCTCTCCAAGTCAACAAATCAAAGTAGGCACTACCATTAGTTAGAAGATATAGCCCATACATCCATCAACATTGTCCAGAGTCCAAGAGACCGCCAGACCCAGGGGGCGGTGGAAGGTCTTACAAACAAAAGAACTTAGGAAGCCAACTTGCTTCAGATATTATATATACATGCAAGTGACGACCTTGAGCACAAATCAAGAGAAAAGCAAATGACCATAACATTGCCCTTGTGCAGTAAATGACTTAAATGTTAAAAATTGTTCAATATTATATGAAACAGAGTTACCATCCATCAATTGCCCCTTGCACTAGCGTTGTTAGCGGGAAGACAACCCTGATATCCACCAAACGGATGCCAAATTCCTAATTCACTCTTGCAAGAGCTTGGGCCACAAAATGTACAATTACCTGCAAAACCACTAAATAAATTACAAAAAATTAGGAGGTTTTATAGTGTAGTAGTTGAAATCATTTTATTCCAAAGATTGTGAAAAAATAAATTAAATTGCAACAAAACAAAAACAAAAATGGGAGCAACCTTATTAAGATAAGAGAGGAACAAAAATATTTTCAAAGCATCGAACATTATAGTTCCTGTCCCATCCCTTCCACGTTTAGTGCCATATCTGTTCTGAAACTTTGCATATGGTTTACCAGTTGGTCATTCTAACCAATGACCAATGAACATCACAGAATGCGAGAGTTGACTGCCATCTCTATCATGTCTTACTAATCATCCTACTGCCATCACTACCTTGCTTTTTGTGCCACTTCTAGTAGCCAACAACGGGTCGTTGCTAAATGTGCTTAATTACACTCTCGGTAATAATCTCATAATTATCAATCTTGCCACATTTTGGCCAATCCTATATGAAGAAAAAAAAAATATAAGTTACTTGAGACAATAACAAAAAAAAAAAACTAGTAAATTGAGAAAAAAATTACAAAATTATATTGAAAAAATGCGTACCACCTTAACTGTATGTAAGCCTTGGACTTCTCCCACATATTCCAAATTTTCGTCAAGGACCAGGCCTTCATTTTGTTGTATTGCTTTTGCCAATTATTGGTGCAGGGGTCTCAACAAATCCACTCTCTTGCACAACATATGGACATAATTCAATGGAGTGCTGAACTGAGAGACTGTGATTGCCAAGTCATTCATTAGGTGCAACTGTCTCTTCTTGAATCCTACAACGAGCTTCAATGGAAGAGACTAGTGCAAAGTATGCGCAAGTTTCTGAAAAAAATTGCAAAACATATATTATGTAGTTAAATATAAAAAAAATGAAAGAGCAGCATCTTACTCATAGAACAGTAATAACTATTTTCATAACAGTATGTAAAACCCAAATTTTTTAATGTAAAAGATGAAGAAACATCTATTTTTGCTAAACCCATACCGTACTGTCGCTGGTTTCAAGCTCCAAAAATCACGCTACTACCGTCTGAGAGTTGTCGATCCTCCCATGAAAAAATCAACTATTGCTCTTTTCTTGAGGGCTGGTTTTTGCTAGAGGAGGAATATGAGTGAGTGGATCGAGTTGGGTGGGTAGCTTTTTCTGAAAAGTGAGTTTGGTCGAGTTGGCTAAGTGGTTTTTGCAGGAAGGATGGTGGGTGCTTAAAGATTATTATAAATTTTGTATGTATCTGGTCATATGATATTGTCAATGATAACTGAGACATCAATTCTATTGCCCTACTAAACATTTTAATATAGATATAAAAATGATTTCATGGATGAATAATTTCTATGATAATCTCAATTTATATTTTTACAAAAGTTCCAAAAAAAGTCATAATATTTTGAAAACAAATTTAAATTCTTGCAAAGGTCATTAATACATGAAATTCAAGATAATCTGTAAATTTGGGGTGAAACTCCAGCTTATAAATTTGGGTTGAGTAGCCCAAACAAAACTAAGCACTACTATTATCAATCATAATTATTTTATTAGAAAATCTAACTTTGAACTTTCAATTTCCTTTTTTTTTTTTCAAAATATTAATTGTTATTCTAAATGAGATTTGTTAAAATATTTTTAAATTGTTTCATATTTTAGAAGTATAATATGAAAAGTTTTGCATTTAAAACCTTTCTATATAAGGTGTGTATGGAAAATGTACTTTTTTGTCACTTTTATGTCTGATGGCTCTTGTTATTGCAAGACGATACATATTTTAGGATTTTCTTAAAATTAACCTTGAAATTTGTATGAAATAAAAAAGTACTGGCAAGGGAAAAAATTGAAGGAGAAGAAAAAGAGAAAAAAAAAAAGACATAAGAGAAAAAAATAAGATAAATAAAAAATAAGCATACTACTTATTTAAAAACTATTATTTATTTTTTGGTATATATATTAAAAATACTAATATATATTTAAAATAAATGTAAATATCTATACTAGAAATGTTTAACCTTAATAATTAATGTCATATAAGAATACGTAATGAACTAATAATTATTCTACCATATTTTGGCGGGATAAGTTTAGCTTGGTGGAAACTTTTCTCTGCACTTTATGTAAAAACATTATCAAACATTATTGAATATTATTTTGAATCAAAACAACTCAAAAATCGGCTACTAGAGATGATGGCAAGGGCTTCGCACGCACAAGAGAGGATCTTTTGTCATTTTAACAATACTTCATGCCCAGCCCAATCATCTTACGATTGGATCAACTCAAGTCGGGTCCAATGGAAGTCAAAGGTGGCCCAACTAAAATATATATACCCACTCAATTGCACAGCCCTAGAAGTTGCCTTAATAGTGTAATAAAGAAAAAAAATTTTTAAAAAGAGATTTTTTTTTTTTGTTTCCTGATGGCCCATATTTGGATAAAGATTATGGAATTTTATTCTATATTTGCATTTTTTTGCTCAGAGTTATCATATTAAACACTCATGTCTTCAACAGACCAAATCTCACCAAGTCAATGAATCAAAAGTAGGCACTACAATTAGTTAGAAAGATATAGCCCATACATCCATCAACATTGTCTAGAGTCCAAGAGATCCCCTGACCCAAGGGGGCAGTGTGAAGGTCTTACACAAACAAAAGAACTTGGGAAGCCAACTTGCTTCAGATATTATATATACATGCAAAGCGACAAACCTTGAGCACAAATCAAGAGAAAAAGCAAATGACCATAACATTGCCCTTTGTGCAGTAAATGAGTTAAATGTTAAAAATTGTTCAATATTATATGAAATGTAGTAACCATCCATCAATTGCCCCTTGCACTAGTGTGTTGTAGGCGGGAAGACAACCCTGATATCCACCAAACGGATGCCAAATTCCTAATGAAGCAAGGAAAAATGCTACGATTGTGTTTAAGAGAAAGGAAAATGCAGATGGAAGAGGGAACGTTTCATTAATAATGTTTGATAATTTGTTCAATTTTTTTTCTAACAAAATGCAACCGAAATATTTTCTTTATTTAATTCAATTTATAAATA
>JBAPLH010000067.1:0-102500 GCA_037897445.1 Ceriops zippeliana
ATCATATTAAACACACATGTCTTCAACAGGCCAAATCTCGCCAAGTCAACGAATCAAAGTAGGCACTACCATTAGTTAGAAGATATAGCCCATACATCCATCAACATTGTCCAGAGTCCAATGGTGATTTTTATGCGTGGTCTGCATTTTACCGTTACATCTATATTTTGAGTATTTCTATAATTTTCAACAAATTTTACGTGTGACTAATTTTTGTGCCAAAATTTTCTTGTCGTTGATGAATAATGGGCAATCTTCTCAACATTTTCAGTTATGTACTGCAAATTGGCTATCCAATGGTGATTTGATTCCCGTGGATCTGTGAAGCAAGTTAGCTTCACATGAAATTCAAGATATATTTAATTTAATATAGTTAAAGTATATTCAAATCTTTTCTCATTTGCAAATTGTTTGATTTTATGTTACTTCCTATAGAGCTTTTATCTTAATAAGTTATTCCACAAACAAACTAAGCACTACTATTATCAATCATAATTATTTTATTAGAAAATCTAACTTTGAACTTTCAATTTCCTTTTTTTTTAAATATTAATTGTTATTCTAAATGAGATTTGCTAAAATATTTTTAAATTTTTTCATCTTTTAGAAGTATAATATGAAAAGTTTTGCATTTAAAACTTCTATATAAGGTGTGTATGGAAAATATACTATTTGTCACTTTTATGTTTGATGGCTTGTTATTGCAAGATGCTACATATTTTAGAAGTTTCTTAAAATTAACCTTAAAATTTGTATGAAATCAAAAAGTACTGGCAAGGAAAAAAATGAAAGAGAAGAAAAAGAGAAAAAAAAAAGAAATAAGGGAAAAAAATAAGATAAATAAAAAAATAAGCATACTACCTATGTAAAACTATTATTTTTTTGGTATATATTAAAAATACTAATATATATTTAAAATAAATGTAAATATCTACTAGAAATGTTTAACCTTAATAATTAATGTCATATAAGAATACGTAATAAATTAATAATTATTCTACCATATTTTGGTTGGAATAGCCTCGTGGGAAAGTTTCTCCGCACTTTATGTAAAAACATTATCAAACATTATTGAATATTATTTTGGATCAAAACAACTCAAAAATCTGCTACTAGAGATGGCAAGGGCATCATGCGCAAGAGAGGATCTTTTGTCATTTTAACAATACTTCATGCCCAGCCCAATCATCTTACATTTGGATCAGCTCAGGTCGGGTCGAATGGAAGTCAAAGGTGGCCCAACTAAAATATATATACCCACCTAATTGCATAGCCATCGAAGCCGCCTTAATAAAGTAATAAAGAAAAAAATGTTAAAAAGAGATTTTTTTTTTGTTTCCTAATGGCCCCTCTTTGGATACGATTATGAATTTTATTCATTTGCATTTTTGCTCAGAGTTATCATATTAATCACTCATGTCTTCAACAGACCAAATCTCTCCAAGTCAACAAATCAAAGGAGGCACTACCATTAGTTAGAAGATATAGCCCATACATCCATCAACATTGTCTAGAGTCCAAGAGACCGGCTGACCCAGGGGGCGGTGGAAGGTCTTACAAACAAAAGAACTTGTAGTAGCCAACAACAGGTCGTTGCACAATGTGCTCAATTACCCTCTCAGTAATAATCTCATAATTATCAATCTTGCCAAATTTTGGCCAATCCTATATGAAGACAAAAAAATATAAGTTACTTGACAATGATGAAAGCTATGATTGTATATTCCCTAGTTTTTTATAAATGATGAAAGCTACGATTGTGTTTAAGAGAAAGGACAATGCAGATGGAAGAGGGAACGTTCTTTAATATTGTTTGATAATTGTTCCTATTTTTTTCTCACAAAATGCACTGAAATATTTTCTTTTTTTAATTCAATTTATAAATAAATAAATTCTGTATAGAAATAAAAAATTTAATACGCCTCATGTTGTTCCCACATCCCTAACACTCATGCTTTCTCTCTCTCAAGCAGCGCAGCCTACCTTACCAGGGAGATCCAAGCGTCGTCTGCTCAGGAAAAAAGCAATACAAACCACTTTTTTTTTTAGCAAAAACCACCAGTAAAACCACCCCTTTTAGCAAAAATCACAAGTAAAAACCAGCACCCACCAGTTAGCATTTTTGTTTTTGTAGTTTTGCAATTTAACTTTTTTTTTTAGCACAATTTTTGGAATCAAATCATTTCAACTAGTACACTATAAAACTGCCTAATTTTCTGTAATTTGTTGTGTAATTTTGCAGGTAATTGTACATTGTGTGTCCCTCACTCTTGCAAGAGTGAATTATGAATTCGGCATCTGGTTGCTGGATATCAGGGTTGTCTTCCTGCTAACAACGTTAGCAACATGCCCCTTGCACTTGCGTTGTTAGCAGGAAGACAACCATGATATCCAGCAACCGGATGCTGAATTCGTAATTCACTCCTGCAAGAGTGAGGGCCACAAAATGTACAATCAGTGCCATAGCTGTTCTGAAACTTTGCATATGGTTTACCAGTTGGCCATACATCAAAGTAGGTACTACCATTAATTAGAAGATATAGCCCATACATCCATCAACATTTTCTAGAGTCCAATGGTGTTTTTATGCATGGTCTCCATTTTACCGTTACATCTATATTTTGTGTATTTCTATAATTTTCAACAAATTTTAAGTGTGACTAATTTTTGTGCCAAAATTGTCTTGTCGTTGATGAATAATGGGCAATCTTCTCAACATTTTCGGTTATGTACTGCAAATGGGCTATCCAATGGTGATTTGATTCCCGTGGATCTGTGAGGCAAGTTAGCTTTGTGAAACCTTCCAGCAATTACTTGCTATATGTCACAAACATCAATTGACGTTGACATGATTTAGTTATTTTTGTATTAACGTTGTACATTCCCTAGTGTTTTTATAAATGATGAAAGCTACGATTGTGTTTAAGAGAGAGGAAAATGGAGATGGAAGAGGGAACGTTATTTAACAATCTTTGAAAATTGTTCCTATTTTTTTCGAACATAATGCAACGAAATATTTTCTTTTTTTAATTCAATTTATAAATAAATAAATTCTGTATATAAATAAAAAATTTAATACGCCTCATGTTGTTCCCACATCCCTAACACTTACGCTTTCTCTCTCAAGAAGCGCAGCCTGCCTTACTAGGGAGACCCAACCGCCGTCTGCTGAGGAAAAAACCAATACCGACCACTTTTATTAGCAAAAACCACAAGTAAAACCACCCTTTTCAGCAGAAATTCCAAGTAAAAACCAGCACCCACCATCCTCCCTGCAAAAACCACTTAGCCAACTCGACCCAACTCACTTTTCAGCAAAAACCACCCACCCAACTCGACCCAACTCACTCATATTCCTCCCTTGAGCAAAAACCAACAACATGCCCTCAAGAGAGCAACAGCTGATTTTTTCATGGGAGGATCGACGACTCTCAGACGGTAGTAGCATGATTTTTGAAGCTTGGAACCAGCGACAGTACTGTATGGGTTTAGCAAAAATAGACATTTCTTCATTTTTTAACTTTGAAAAATTTGGATTATACGTACTGTTGTGAAAATAGTTGTTACTGTTCTAAAAGCAGAAGCTTCCCCGGTAAATGAGCTTCGATTTTAATTTTTTTGTTTTGGTTCTCGGCGGGTGGGGGCTCGGATTTGGCATCCATGGTTAGGGTTCTGTAATTTTCCTTTATTATTCTTATTATTTGGGGTGCATCAATTTTTATTTTCTTTTTCTTTTGTGTGCCTCTTTTTCACTCTTTCTCCGTGCATGTGTGTGCCCTATTTAGATTTGATTTTCCAGCTTTCAACTTGTTTTGCCACTTTATGCCCCCTTTCTCTCTCTGCCCTCCGATTACCAAATCCATTCATGGAAGATTTGGACTGCACATTTTCTGGAGGGAGGAAAATGAATGAGTTGGGTCGGTACTGGTTTTTGCTGGAAGGGTGGAAATGAATGTGTTGGTTCGGTGCTGGTTTTTACTGAAAGAGAGGAAAATAAGTGAGTTGGATTTCTAGCCTTTCAGTAGAAGGTACTGTGCTGCTTGTTTTTGCTGGGAGGGAAGATGAGTTGGGTCTCCCGGTTGTTTCGTACTTCCTGAAAGAGAAAAAGTTCCTACATCCTTAACTGTTCAGTCGCTTTCTATCTTGACTGACAGTTAGGGATATTGGAACTTTCTCTTTTTTCAGAAGTACAGCACCAGTACTGTGACCCAACTCATTTTCCCTCTACTCAGAGTTGGGAGACCTAACTCGCTTATTATCCACATTTCCAGTAATAACAAGTACCGACCAACAGACTCATTTTCGTCCCTCGACAAAACCTAGTACCCATTTTGCTCCCTCCAGAAAACTAGTACCAACCCAACTTACTCATTTTCCTCCCTCCAACTAAATTCAACAACATGCCCCTAAGAAGAGAGCAGTAGCGTGATTTTTTAAGTTCGAAACCAACGACAATATGGTATGGGTTTAGGAAAAATAGATGGTTTTTTTTATTTTTTACTTTGAAAAATTTGTGTTCGGCCTACGTATTGTTGTGAAAATAGTTGTTATTATATTATAACAAATTTTCTGCTACTTTCTATAATTATGATGCTGCTTTTTCATTTTTTTTATATTTAACAGCATAATATATGCTTTGTAATTTCTTTTTTAAGAAACTTGCGCATAATTTGCAGTAGTCTCTTCCATTGAAGCTCGTTGTAGGATTCAAGAAGAGAGTGGCAACTAAGAAAGGACTTGGCAATCGTCGTCTCTCGGTTCAGCACTCCATTGAATTATGTCCATATGTTGTGCAACAAGAGAGTGGATTTGTTGAGACCCCCCTCACGAACAATTGGTAAAAACAATACAACATAATGAAGGTCTGGTTCTTGAAGAAAATTTGGCATACGTGGGAGAAGTCCAAGGTTTACATACAGTTAATGTGGTATGAATTTTGTTAATATAATTTTGTAATTGTTTTCTCAATTTACTAGTATTTCTTTATTATTATTTTTTTTGATACGTGTCAAATAACTTAATATTTTTTATCTTTATATAAAGAATTGGCCAAAATTTGGTAGATTGATAATTATGAGATTATTCACCCTGATGATACCGAGAGTGTAATTAAGCACATTGAGCAAGGACCTGTTGCTGGCTATTACAAGTTGCACACAAATCAACACAGCGATTGCAACAGGATGATTCATAAGACACAAGGAAAAATGGAAAAACCTAAGACATGGTACTCAACTCTCATATTCTATGATGTTAATTGGTCATGGCCGAGAATGGCCAACTGGTAAACCATATGCAAAGTTTCAGAACAGCTATGGCACTAACGGTGGATGAGATGGGACAGGAGCTATAATGTTCGATACTTTGTGGAATATTTTTGTTCCTCTCTTAGCTAAATAAGGTAGTTAGCATTTTTGTTTTTGTAGTTTTGCAATTAACCTTTTTTTTAGCACAATTTTTGGATTCAAATCATTTCAACTACTACACTATAAAACTGCCTAATTTTCTGTAATTTGTTGTGTAATTTTGCATGTACATTTTGTGGCCCTCACTCTTGCAAGAGTGAATTACGAATTTGGCATCCGGTTGCTGGATATCAGGGTTGTCTTCCCACGAACAACGCTAGCAACATGCCCCTTTCACCCAACTAAAATATATATACTCACCCAATTGCACAATCCTCGAAGCTGCCTTAATAAAGTAATAAAGAAAAAAATTTTAAAAGAGATTTTTTTTGTTTCTTGATGGCCCCTCTTTGGATAAGATTATGAATTTTATTCATTTGCATTTTTGCATAGAGTTATCATATTAAACACTCATGTCTTCAACAGACCAAATCTCGCCATGTCAACGAATCAAAGTAGGCACTACCATTAGTTAGAAGATATAGCCCATGCATCCATCAACATTGTCCAGAGACCAAGAGACCGGCTGACCCAGGGGGCTGTGGAAGGTCTTACAAACAAAAGAACTTGGGAAGCCAACTTGCTTCAGATATTATATATACATGCAAGCAACGACCTTGGGCACAAATCAAGAGAAAAGCAAATGACCATAACATTACCCTTGTGCAGTAAATGACTTAAATGTTAAAAATTGTTCAATATTATATGAAACGGAGTTACCATCCATCAATTGCCCCTTGCACTAGCATTGCTAGTGGGAAGACAACCCTGATATCCACCAAACGATGCCAAATTCCTAATTCACTCTTGCAAGAGCCTAGGCCACAAAATATGCAATCACCTGCAAAACCACACAACAAATTACAGAAAATTAGGCGGTTTTACAGTGTAGTAGTTGAAATCATTTGATTCCAAAGATTGTGAAAAAAAAATTAAATTGCAACAAAACAAAAACAAAAATGGGAGCAACCTTATTTAGATAAGAGAGGAACAAAAGTATTCACAAAGCATCGAACATGATAGTTCTTGTCCCATCCCTTCTACGTTTAGTGTCATGCCTGTTTTGAAACTTTGCATATGGTTTACCTCTTGGCCATTCTCACCCATGACCAATGAACATCACAGAATGCCAGAGGGGACTACCATCTCTATCATGTTTTAGTTTGCCTTGTGTCTTATCGATCATGCTGCTGCCATCATTACCTTGCTTTTTGCGCAACTTGTAGTAGCCAACAACAGGTCATTGCTCAATATACTCAATTACCCTCTCGGTAATAATCTCATAATTATCAATCTTGCCAAATTTTGGCCAATCCTATATGAAGACAAAAAAAAATATAAGTTACTTGACACAATAACAAAAAAAAAAACTAGCAAATTGAGAAAAAAATTACAAAATTATATTGAAAAAATGAGTACCACATTAACTGTATGTAATCCTTGGACTTCTCCCCCGTATGCCAAATTTTCTTCAAGGACCAGGCCTTCATTATGTTGTATTGCTTTTACCAATTGTTGGTGCAGGGGGTCTCAACAAATCCACTCTCTTGCACAACATATGGACATAATTCAATGAAGTGCTGAACCGAGAGACGGTGATTGCCAAGTCGTTCATTAGGTGCAACTGTCTCTTCTTGAATCCTACAACGAGCTTCAATGGAAGAGACTAGTGCAAAGTATGCGCAAGTTTCTGAAAAAAAATTGCAAAACATATATTATGCTGTTAAATATAAAAAAAATGAAAGAGCAGCATCTTACTCATAGAACAGTAACAACTATTTTCACAACAGTGCGTAAAACCCAAAATTTTCAACGTAAAAGATGAAGGAACATCTATTTTTGCTGAACCCATACCGTACTGTTGCTGGTTTCAAGCTCCAAAAATCACCCTACTACATTCTGAGAGTCGCCGATCCTCCCATGAAAAAATCAGCTATTGCTCTTTTCTTGAGAGCTGGTTTTTGCTAGAGGAGGAATATGAGTGAGTTGGGTCGAGTTGGGTGGGTGGTTTTTGCTGAAAAGTGAGTTGGGTCGAGTTGGCTAAGTGGTTTTTGCAGGAAGGATGATGGGTGCTGGTTTTTACTTGTGAGTTTCGCTGAAAAGGGTGGTTTTACTAGCGGTGTTTGCTAATATAAGTGGTCGGTATTGGTTTTTTCCTGAGCAGATGGCGCTTGGGTCTCCCACAGGCTGTGCTTTTGAGAGAGAATTCGTGAGTGTTAGGGATGTGGGAACAACATGAGGCGTATTAAATTTTTTATTTATATACATAATTTATTTATTTATCAAATAAAATTTACAAAATAGCCGGGAGACCCAACTCATCTTCCCTCCCAGCAAAAACAAGCAGTACAGTACCTTCTGCTGAAAGGCCGGAAATCCAACTCACTTATTTTCCTCTCTTCCAGAAAAAACCAGCACCAAATGTTAAAGAGCGAAAGAGAGGCACACAAAAGAACAAGAAAATAAAAATTGATGCACCCCAAATAATAAGAATAATAATAAAGGAAAACTACAGAACCCTAACCCTGGACCCCAAATCCGAGCCCCCACCACCCTAGAACCAAAACAACAAAATTAAAATCGAAGCTTATTTACAAGGGAAGCTTCTTCTTGTTGTTGCGACGGCTGGTTGTTTTACGGCGCCGTTTAAAGGTTTGGGCGGCTGATCGGAATGTGGGTACGACCTTGCCAGATCTCAGCTTAACACTGTCGCCACTCATCTTGTCGGAAATGGGGGAAGTTAGCTGTTGCACCTAATGGTCCAGCGAGGTTTCTAGAGTTGAAAGAAAAGAGGGAGAGCTTAGAGAAAGAAGACATAGGGGGAGAGAAAATTACCCTTGTATTTCCATGGAAATAATGCTACAGTAATTGAAAGCACCATATTTATACACGTGGTGTCTAAAGTCTGCCCAGACTTAATAATCAAAATGTACCGTATCATTCAACCATAGTTATTAGCTATTAATCGCAAAGGTTGATATATCAGGTCTTACCAACCATCCAAATTGGAAACAAAAGGAACGAATTTAGGAGTTATTAACGGAATCACAACAAAATTTTTTCCTATTAAAAATGCTATATCTAGTCCATGAAACTTCAACCAATGTTTTTGGGAATTGAGTTATAAGAAATGTCTAGTCCTTCCATTGAACCATTATAGTAGAACTTGAATAACCTACTCATTAGGTTAATAAAGATTATTATAAATTTTGTAAGTATCTGGCCATATGATATTGTCAATGATAACTGAGACATCAATTAGTACTATTGCCCTACTAAACATTTTAATAAAAATATAAATAAATTTAATGGATGAGTAATTTCTATGATGATCTCAATTTATATTTTTACAAAAATTCCAAAAAAAGTCATAATATTTTGAAAACAACTTTAAATTCTTGCAAAGGTCAATAATACATGAAATTCAAGATATATTTAATTTAATATAGTGAAAGTATACTCAAATCTTTTCTTATTTGCAAATTGTTTGATTTTATGTTACTTCTTAAAGAGCTTATATCTTAATAAGTTATTCACGTGAAATCTGTAAATTTGGGGTGAAACTCCAGCTTATAAATTTGGTTGAGTAGCCCAAACAAACTAAGCACTACTATTATCAATCATAATTATTTTATTAGAAAATCTAACTTTGAACTTTCAATTTCCTTTTTTTTTTCACAATATTAATTGTTATTCTAAATGAGATTTGTTAAAATATTTTAAATTGTTTCATCTTTTAGAAGTATAATATGAAAAGTTTTGCATTTAAAACCTCTATATAAGGTGTGTATGGAAAATATACTTTTTGTCACTTTTATGTCTGATGGCTTGTTATTGCAAGACGCTACATATTTTAGAATTTTCTTAAAATTAACCTTGAAATTTGTGTGAAATAAAAAAGTACTGGCAAGGAAGAAATTGAAAGAGAAGAAAAAGAGAAAAAAAAAGAAATAAGATAAATAAAAAATAAGCGCACTACTTATGTAAAACTATTATTTTTTTTGGTATATATTAAAAATACTAATATATATTTAAAATAAATGTAAATATCTACTAGAAATGTTTACCCTTAATAATTAATGTCATATATGAATACGTAATAAATTAATAATTATTCTACCATATTTTGGTTGGATATGTTTAGCCTTGTGGGAAATTTTCTCCGCACTTTATTTAAAAACATTATCAAACATTATTGAATATTATTTTGAATCAAAACAACTCAAAAATCTGCTACTAGAGATGGCAAGGGCTTCATGCGCAAGAGAGGATCTTTTGTCATTTTAACAATACTTCATGCCCAGCCCAATCATCTTACATTTGGATCAGCTCAGGTCGGGTCGAATGGAAGTCAAAGGTGGCCCAACTAAAAATATATATACCCACCTAATTGCATAGCCATCGAAGGCCGCCTTAATAAAGTAATAAAGAAAAAAAAATGTTAAAAAGAGATTTTTTTTTTTTTGTTTCCTAATGGCCCCTCTTTGGATACGATTATGAATTTTATTCATTTGAATTTTTGCTCAGAGTTATCATATTAATCACTCATGTCTTCAACAGACCAAATCTCGCCAAGTCAACGAATCAAAGTAGGCACTAACATTAGTTAGAAGATATAGCCCCCATACATCCATCAACATTTGTCTAGAGTCCAAGAGACCGGCTGACCCAGGGGGCGGGTCGAGCGCGGTCGAAGGTCTTACAAACAAAAGAACTTGGGAAGCCAACTTGCTTCTGATATTATATATACATGCAAGTGATGACCTTAAGCACAAATCAAGAGAAAAGCAAATGACCATAACGTTGCCCTTGTGCAGTAAACGACATAAATGTTAAAAATTGTTCAATATTATATGAAACACAGTTACCATCCATCAATTGCCCCTTGCACTAGCATTGTTAGCGGGAAGACAACCCTGATATCCACCAAACGGATGCCAAATTCCTAATTCACTCTTGCAAGAGCCAAGGCCACAAAATATACAATCACCTACAAAACCACACAACAAATTACAAAAAATTAGGCGGTTTTACAGTGTAGTAGTTGAAATCATTGATTCCAAAGATTGTGAAAAAAAAACAAATTGCAACAAAACAAAAACAAAAATGGGAGCAACCTTATTTAGATAAGAGAGGAACAAAAATATTCACAAAGCATCGAACATTATAGTTGCTGTCCCATCCCATCCACGTTTAGTGCGATAGCTGTTCTGAAACTTTGCATATGGTTTACCAGTTGGCCATTCTCACCCATGACCAATGAACATCACAAAATGCGAGAGTTGACTACAATCTCTATCATGTTTTCGTTTTCCTTGTGTCTTACCCATCATCCTGCTGCCATCATTGCCTTGCTTTTTGCGCAACTTGTAGTAGCCAACAACATGTCGTTGCACAATGTGCTCAATTACCCTCTCGGTAATAATCTCATAATTATCAATCTTGCCAAATTTTGGCCAATCCTATATGAAGACAAAAAAATGTAAGTTACTTGACACAATAACAACAAAAAAAAACTAGTAAATTGAGAAAAAAATTACAAAATTATATTGAAAAAATGCGTACCACATTAATTGTATGTAAGCAAATAGTTAAGGATGTGGGAACTTTTTCTCTTTCAAGAAGTACAAAGTAGCCGGGAGACCCAACTCATCTTCCCTCCGAGTAAATACAAGCAGTACAGTACCTTCTGCTGAAAGGCCGGAAATCCAACTCCCTTATTTTCCTCTCTTCCAGTTAAAACCAGCACCAAATCTTCCCCAAATGGATTTGGTCATCGGAGGGCAGAGAATGAAAGGGGGCATAAAGTGGGAAAACAAGTTGAAATCTGGAAAATCAAATCTGAATAAGGCACACACATACACGGAGAAAGAGCGAAAGAGAGGCACACAAAAGAACAAGAAAATAAAAATTGATGCACCCCAAATAATAAGAATAATAAAGGAAAACTACAGAACCCTAACCCTGGACCCCAAATCTGAGCCCCCACCCCCCGAGAACCAAAACAACAAAATTAAAATCAAAGGTTCTTTACCAGGGAAGCTTTGCGACGGCTGGTTGTTTTACGGTGACGTTTAAGGGGAAGTTAGCTGTCGCGCCTTGTGGTCGGAGAGGGAGAGCTTAGAGAAAGAAGACATGGGCGGAGAGAAAATCACCCTTGTATTTCCATGGAAATAATGCTACAGTAATTGAAAGCACCATATTTATACACGTGTTGTCTAAAGTCTGCCCAGACTTAATAATCAAAACGCACCGTATCATTCTACCATAGTTGTTAACTATTAACCGCAAAGGTTGATATATCAGGTCTTACCAACCATCCAAATTAGAAACAAAAGGAACGAATTTAGTAGTTATTAACGGAATCACAACAAAATTTTTTCCTATTAAAAATGCTATATCTAGTCCATGAAACTTCAACCAATGTTTTTGGGAATTGAGTTATAAGAAATGTCTAGTTCTTCCATTGAACCATTATAGTAGAACTTGTATATCCGACTTATTAGGTTAATAAAGATTATTATAAATTTTGTAAGTATCTGGCCATATGATATTGTCAATGATAACTGAGACATCAATTAGTACTATTACCCTACTAAATATTTTCATAAAAATATAAAAAAATTTAAAGGATGAGTAATTTCTATGTATGGGTTTAGCAAAAATGGACATTTCTTCATTTTTTATGTTGAAAAATTTGGGTTATTCGTACTGTTCTAAAAGCAGAAGCTTCCCCGGTAAATAAGCTTCGATTTTAATTTTGTTGTGTTGGTTCTCGGGGGGTGGGGGCTCGGATTTGGCTTCCAGGGTTAGGGTTCTTAATTTTCCTTTATTATTCTTATTATTTGGGGTGCATCAATTTTTATTTTCTTCTTCTTTTGTGTGCCTCTTTTTTCGCTCTCTTTCTCCGTGCATGTGTGTGCCTTATTCAGATTTGATTTTCCAGCTTTCAACTTGTTTTCCCACTTTATGCCCCCTTTCTCTCTCTGCCCTCCGATGAGCAAATCCATTCGAGGATGATTTGGACTGCACATTTTCTGGAGGGAGGAAAATGAGTGAGTTGGGTGGGTACTGGTTTTTGCTGGAAGGGAGGAAATGAATGAGTTGGTTCGGTGCTGGTTTTTACTGGAAGAGAGGAAAATAAGTGAGTTGGATTTCTGGCCTTTCAGCAAAAGGTACTGTGCTGCTTGTTTTTGCTGGGAGGGAAGATGAGTTGGGTCTCCCGGCTATTTTGTAAGAAAAAAAGTACCCACATCCTTAACTGTTCAGTCGCTTTCTATCTTGATTGACAGTTAGGGATACTAGAACTTTCTCTCTTTCTAGAAGTACAGCACCGGTACTGTGTGGCTTAAGAACTGGGAGACCCAACTCATTTTCCCTCTACTCAGAGCCGGGTGACCTAACTCACTTATTATCCACATTTCCAGTAATAACCAGTACCAACCAAGTCATTTTGCTCCCTCAAGAAAAACTAGTACACATTTTGCTCCCACCAGAAAAACTAGTACCCACCCAACTTTCTCATTTTCCTCCCTCCAACAAAAACCAACAACATGCCCCTAAGAAGAAAGCAGTAGCATGAGGGGGGTCTCATCTTGCCGGAAAAGGGGGAAGTTAGCTGTCGTGCCTTGTGGTCTGGCGAGGTTTCTAGAGTTCAAAGAAAAGAGGGAGAGCTTAGAGAAAGAAGACATGGGCGGAGAGAAAATCACCCTTGTATTTCCATGGAAATAATGCTACAGTAATTGAAAGCACTATATTTATACGCGTGTTGTCTAAAGTCTTCCTAGACTTAATAATCAAAACGCACCATATCATTCTACCATAGTTATTAACTATTAACTGCAAAGGTTGATATATCAGGTCTTACCAACCATCCAAATTAGAAACAAAAAGAACGAATTTAGCAGTTATTAACGAAATCACAACAAAATTTTTTCCTATTAAAAATGCTATATCTAGTCCATGAAACTTCAACCAATGTTTTTGGGAATTGAGTTATAAGAAATGTCTAGTTCTTCCATTGAACCATTATAGTAGAACTTGTATATCCGACTTATTAGGTTAATAAAGATTATTATAAATTTTGTAAGTATCTGGCCATATGATATTGTCAATGATAACTGAGACATCAATTAGTACTATTACCCTACTAAATATTTTCATAAAAATATAAAAAAATTTAATGGATGAGTAATTTCTATGATGATCTCAATTTATATTTTTACAAAAATTCCAAAAAAAGTCATAATATTTTGAAAACAACTTTAAATTCTTGCAAAGGTCATTAATACATGAAATTCAAGATATATTTAATTTAATATAGTTAAAGTATACTCAAATCTTTTCTCATTTGCAAATTGTTTGATGTTATGTTTCTTTTTAAAGAGCTTTTATCTTAAAAAGTTATTCAAGTTAAATCTATAAATTTCGGGTGAAACTCCGGCTTATAAATTTGGTTGAGTAGCTCAAACAGACTAAGCACTACTATTATCAATCATAATTATTTATTAGAAAATCTAACTTTGAACTTTCAATTGCGTTTTTTTTCAAAATATTATTTGTTATTCTAAATGAGATTTGTTAAAATATTTTTAAATTGTTTCATCTTTTAGAAGTATAATATGAAAAGTTTTGCATTTAAAACCTCTATATAAGATGTGTATGGAAAATATACTTTTTGTCACTTTTATGTCTGATGGCTTGTTATTGCAAGACATTACATATTTTAAGATTTTCTTAAAACTAACGTTGAAATTTGTATGAAATAAAAAAGTACTGGCAAGGAAGAAAATGAAGGAGTAGAAAAAGAGAAAAAAAGAAATAAGAGAAAAAATAAGCATACTACTTATTTAAAACTATTATTTATTTTTTGGTATATATTAAAAATACTAATATATATTTAAAATAAATGTAAATATCTACTAGAAATGTTTAACCTTAATAATTAATGTCATATAAGAATAAATAATGAACTAATAATTATTCTACCATATTTTGGCGGGATAAGTTTAGCCTGGTGAAACATTTTCTCCGCACTTTATGTAAAATCATTATCATACATTATTGAATATTATTTTAAATAAAAACAACTCAAAAATCTGCTACTAAAGGTGGCAAGGGCTTCGCGCCCAAGAGATGATCTTTCGTCATTTTAACAATACTTCATCCCCAGCCCAATCATCTTACAAATGGATCAACTCGGGTCGGTCCAATGGAAATCAAAGGTGGCCCAACTAAAATATATATACCCGCCTGATTGCACAACCCTCCAAGTCGCCTTAATAAAGTAATAAAGAAAAAATTTTAAAAAGAGATTTTTTTTGTTTCCTGATAGCTCCTCTTTGGATAAGATTATGAATTTTATTCATTTGCTTTTTTGCACAGAGTTATCATATTAAACACACATGTCTTCAACAGACCAAATCTCGCCAAGTCAACGAATCAAAGTAGGCACTAACATTAGTTAGAAGATATAGCCCATACATCCATCAACATTGTCCAGAGTCCAATGGTGATTTTTATGCGTGGTCTGCATTTGACCGTTCCATCTATATTTTGTGTATTTCTATAATTTTCAACAAATTTTAAGTGTGACTAATTTTTGTGCCAAAATTTTCTTGTCGTTGATGAATAATGGGCAGTCTTCTCAACATTTTCGGTTATGTACTGCAAATGGGCTATCCAATGGTGATTTGATTCCCGTGGATCTGTGAAGCAAGTTAGCTTCGTGAAACCTTCCAGCAATTACTTGCTATATGTCACAAACATCAATTTACGATGACATGATTTAGTTATTTTTGCATTAACGTTGTACATTCCCTAGTGTTTTTATAAATGATGAAAGCTACGATTGTGTTTAAGAGAGAGGAAAAAATGGAGATGGAAGAGGGAACGTTATTTAACAATGTTTTATAATTGTTCCTTTTTTTTCTAACAAATTGCACCGAAATATTTTTTTTTTTTTAAATTCAATTTATAAATAAATAAATTCTGTATATAAAAAAAAAAAATTTAATACGCCTCATGTTGTTCCCATATCCCTAACATCATCATGCTTTCTCTCTCTCAACAAGCGCAGCCTGCCTTACCAGGGATACACAAGCGCCGTCTGCTCAGGAAAAAAAACCAATACCGACCACTTTTATTAGCAAAAACCACCAGTAAAAACCATCCTTTTCAGCAGAAAATCCCAACTAAGAACCTGCACCCACCATCCTTCCTACAAAAACCACTTAGCCAACTTGACCCAACTCACTTTTCAGCAAAAACAACCCATCCAACTGCACCTAACTCACTCATATTTCTCCCTCTAGCAAAAACCAACAGCATGCCCTCAAGAGTGCAACAGCTGATTTTTTCATGGGAGTCTCTTAGACAGTAGTAGCGTGATTTTTAAAGCTCGGAACCAGCACAGTACGGTATGGGTTTAGCAAAAATGGACATTTCTTCATTTTTTAAGTTTGAAAAATTTGGGTAATACGTACTGTTGTGAAAATAGTTGTTACTGTTCTAAAAGCAGAAGTTTCCCCGGTAAATAAGCTTCGATTTTAATTTTGTTGTGTTGGTTCTCGGGGGGTGGGGGCTCGGATTTGGCTTCCAGGGTTAGGGTTCTGTAATTTTCCTTTATTATCCTTATTATTTGGGGTGCATCAATTTTTATTTTCTTTTTCGTTTGTGTGCCTCTTTTTCACTCTTTCTCCGTGCATGTGTGTGCCTTATTCAGATTTGATTTTCCAGCTTTCTACTTGTTTTCCCACTTTATGCCCCCTTTCTCTCTCTGCCCTCCGATTACCAAATCCATTCCCGGAAGATTTGGATTGCACATTTTCTGGAGGGTCGAAATGAGTGAGTTGGGTCGGTACTGGATTTTACTGGAAGGGAGGAAATGAATGAGTTGGTTCGGTGCTGGTTTTTACTGGAAGAGAGGAAAATAAGTGAGTTGGATTTCTGGCCTTTCAGTAGAAGGTACTGTACTGCTTGTTTTTGCTGGGAGGGAAGATGAGTTGGGTCCCCCAGCTATTTTGTACTTCTTGAAAAAGAAAAAGTTCCCACATCCTTAACTATTCAGTCGCTTTCTATCTTGATTGACGGTTAGGGATATTGGAACTTTCTGTCTTTCTAGAAGTACAGAAACGATACTGTGACCCAACTCATTTTCCCTCTACTCAGAGCCAGGAGACCTAATTCACTTATTATCCATATTTCCAGCAATAACCAGTATTGGTTATTATTGGAAATGTGGATAATAAGTGAGTTAGGTCTCCTGGCTCTGAGTAGAGGGAAAATGAGTTGGGTCACAGTACCGGTGCTGTACTTCTAGAAAGAGAGAAAGTTCCAACATCCCTAATTGTCAATCAAGATAGAAAGTGACTGAACAGTTAAGGACGTGGGAACTTTTTCTCTTTCAAGAAGTACAAAATAGTCGGGAGACCGAACTAATCTTCCCTCCCAGCAAAAACAAGCAATACAGTACCTTCTGCTGAAAGGCCGGAAATCCAACTCAATTATTTTCCTCTCTTCCAGTAAAATCCAGCACCAAATCTTCCGCGACTGGATTTGGTCATCGGAGGGCAGAGAGAGAAAGGGGGCATAAAGTGGAAATCAAGTTGAAAGCTGGAAAATCAAATCTGAATAAGGCACACACATACACGGAGAAAGAGCGAAAAAGAGGCACGCAAAAGAACAAGAAAATAAAAATTGATACACCCCAAATAATAAGAATCATAAAGGAAAACTACGGAACCCTAACCCTGGATCCCAAATCTGAGCGCCCACCCCCCGAGAACCAAAACAACAAAATTAAAATTGGCGTGACGGTGGATGAGATGGGACAGGAGCTATAATGTTCGATACTTTGTGGAATATTTTTATTCCTCTCTTAGCTAAATAAGGTAGTTAGCATTTTTGTTTTTGTAGTTTTGCAATTTAACTTTTTTTTAGCACAATTTTTGGAATCAAATCATTTCAACTACTACACTATAAAACTGCCTAATTTTCTGTAATTTGTTGTGTAATTTTGCAGGTAATTGTACATTTTGTGTCCCTCACTCTTGCAAGAGTGAATTACGAATTTGACATCTGGTTGCTGGATATTAGGGTTGTCTTCCCGCGAACAACGCTAGCAACATGCCCCTTGCACTTGCGTTGTTATCGGGAAGACAACCGTGATATCCAGCAACCAGATGCTTAATTCGTAATTCACTCCTGCAAGAGTGAGGGCCACAAAATGTACAATCAGTGCCATAGCTGTTCTGAAACTTTGCATATGGTTTACCAGTTGGCCATACATCAAAGTAGGTACTACCATTAGTTAGAAGATATAGCCCATACATCCATCAACATTTTCTAAAGTCCAATGGTGATTTTTATGCATGGTCTCCATTTTACCATTACATCTATATTTTGTGTATTTCTATAATTTTCAACAAATTTTAAGTGTGACTAATTTTTGTGCCAAAATTGTCTTGTCGTTGATGAATAATGGGCAATCTTCTCAACATTTTCGGTTATGTACTGCGAATGGGCTATCCAATGGTGATTTGATTCCCGTGGATCTGTGAGGCAAGTTAGCTTTGTGAAACCTTCCAGCAGTTACTTGCTATATGTCACAAACATCAATTTACGATGACATGATTTAGTTATTTTTGTATTAACGTTGTACATTCCCTAGTGTTTTTATAAATGATGAAAGACGATTGTGTTTAAGAGAGAGGAAAATGGAGATGGAAGAGGGAACGTTATTTAACAATCTTTGAAAATTGTTCCTATTTTTTTCTAACATAATGCACCGAAATATTTTTTTTTCATTCAATTTATAAATAAATAAATTCTGTATATAAATAAAAAATTTAATACGCCTCATGTTGTTCCCACATCCCTAACACTCACGCTTTCTCTCTCAAGAAGCACAGCCTGCCTTACCAGGGAGACCCAACTGCTGTATGCTCAGGAAAAAACCAATACCGACCACTTTTATTAGCAAAAACCACAAGTAAAACCACCCTTTTCAGCAGAAATCCCAAGTAAAAACCAGCACCCACCATCCTTCCTACAAAAACCACTTAGCCAACTCGACCCAACTCACTTTTCAGCAAAAACCACCCACCCAACTCGACCCAACTCACTCATATTCCTTCCTCTAGCAAAAACCAACAACATGCCCTCAAGAGAGCAACAGCTGATTTTTTCATGGGAGGATGGACGACTCTCAGACGGTAGTAGCATGATTTTTGAAGCTCGGAACCAGCGACAATACTGTATGGGTTTAGCAAAAATAGACATTTCTTCATTTTTTAACTTTGAAAAATTTGGATTATACGTACTGTTTTGAAAATAGTTGTTACTGTTCTAAAGCAGAAGCTTCCCCGGTAAATAAGCTTCAATTTTATTTTTTTTGTTTTGGTTCGTGGGGGGTGGGGGCTCGGATTTGGCATCCATGGTTAGGGTTCTGTAATTTTCCTTTATTATTCTTATTATTTGGGGTGCATCAATTTTTATTTTCTTTTTCTTTTGTGTGCCTCTTTTTCGCACTTTCTCTGTGCATGTGTGTGCCCTATTCAGATTTGATTTTCCAGCTTTCAACTTGTTCTCCCACTTTATGCCCCCTTTCTCTCTCTGCCCTCCGATGAGCAAATCCATTCGCGGATGATTTGGACTGCACATTTTCTGGAGGGAGGAAAATGAGTGAGTTGGGTTGGTACTGGTTTTTGCTGGAAGGGTGGAAATGAATGAGTTGGTTCGGTGCTGGTTTTTACTGGAAGAGAGGAAAATAAGTGAGTTGGATTTCTGGCCTTTCAGCAGAAGGTACTGTGCTGCTTGTTTTTGCTAGAAGGGAAGATGAGTTGGGTCTCCCCGCTATTTTGTACTTCATGAAAGAGAAAAAGTTCCCACATCCTTAACTGTTCAGTCGCTTTCTATCTTGATTGACGGTTAGGGATATTGGAACTTTCTCTCTTTCTAGAAGTATAGTACTGTGTGGCTTAAGAACTGGGTGACCCAACTCATTTTCCCTCTACTCAGAGCCAGGAGACCTAACTCACTTATTATCCACATTTCCAGTAATAACCAGTACCGACCAACGGACTCATTTTGCTCCCTCGAGAAAAACTAGTACACATTTTGCTCCCACCAGAAAAACTAGTAGCGACCCAACTTTCTGATTTTCCTCCCTCCAACAAAAACCAACAACATGCCCTTAAGAAGAAAGCACTAGCATGAGGGGGGTCTCATCTTGCCGGAAAAGGGGGAAGTTAGCTGTCGCACCTTGTGGTCTGGCGAGGTTTATAGAGTTTAAAGAAAAGAGGGAGAGCTTAGAGAAAGAAGACATGGGCGGAGAGAAAATCACCCTTGTATTTCCATGGAAATAATGCTACAGTAATTGAAAGCACCATATTTATACGCATGTTGTCTAAAGTCTTCCCAGACTTAATAATCAAAATGCACCATATCATTCAACCATAGTTATTAACTATTAACCGCAAAGGTTGATATATCAGGTCTTACCAACCATCCAAATTAGAAACAAAAGGAACGAATTTAGCAGTTATTAACGGAATCACAACAAAATTTTTTCCTATTAAAAATGCTATATCTAGTCCATGAAACTTCAACCAATGTTTTTGGGAATTGAGTTATAAGGAATGTCTAGTCCTTCCATTGAACCATTATAGTAGAACTTGTATAACCGACTTATTAGGTTAATAAAGATTATTATAAATTTTGTAAGTATCTGGCCATATGATATTGTCAATGATAACTGAGACATCAATTAGTACTATTACCCTACTAAATATTTTAATAAAAATATAAAAAAAATTAATGGATGAGTAATTTCTATGATGATCTCAATTTATATTTTTACAAAAATTCCAAAAAAAAGTCATAATATTTTGAAAACAACTTTAAATTCTTGCAAAAGGCCATTAATACATGAAATTCAAGATATATTTAACTTAATATAGTGAAAGTATATTCAAATCTTTTCTCATTTGCAAATTGTTTAATTTTATGTTACTTCTTAAAGAGCATTTATCTTAATAAGTTATTGACGTGAAATCTGTAAATTTGAGGTGAAACGCCAGCTTATAAATTTGGTTGAGTAGCCCAAACAAACTAAGCACTACTATTATCAATCATAATTATTTTATTAGAAAATCTAACTTTGAACTTTCAATTGCCTTTTTTTTTCAAAATATTATTTGTTATTCTAAATGATATTTGTTAAAATATTTTTAAATTGTTTCATCTTTTAGAAGTATAATATGAAAAGTTTTGCATTTAAAACCTCTATATAAGGTGTGGAAAATATACTTCTTGTCACTTTTATGTCTGATGGCTTGTTATTGCAAGACACTACATATTTTAAGATTTTCTTAAAATTAACCTTGAAATTTGTATGAAATAAAAAAGTACTGGCATGGAAGAAAATGAAGGAGTAGAAAAAGAGAAAAAAAGAAATAAGAGAAAAAAATAAGCATACTACTTATTTAAAACTATTATTTATTTTTTGGTATATATTAAAAATACTAATATATATTTAAAATAAATGTAAATATCTACTAGAAATGTTTAACCTTAATAATTAATGTCATATAAGAATACGTAATGAACTAATAATTATTCTACTATATTTTGGCGGGATAAGTTTAACATTGTGAAAAATTTTCTACGCACTTTATGTAAAATCATTATCATATATTATTGAATATTATTTTGAATCAAAACAACTCAAAAATCTGCTACTAAAGGTGGCAAGGGCTTCACGCCCAAGAGATGATCTTTCGTCATTTTAACAATACTTCATTCCCAGCCCAATCATCTTACGAATGGATCAACACAGGTCGGTCCAATAGAAGTTAAAGGTGGCCCAACTAAAATATATATACCCGCCTGATTGCACAGCCCTCGAAGTCGCCTTAATAAAGTAATAAAGAAAAAAAATTTAAAAAGAGATTTTTTTTTTTTGTTTCCTTATAGCCCCTCTTTGTATAAGATTATGAATTTTATTCATTTGCTTTTTTGCACAGAGTTATCATATTAAACACACATGTCTTCAACAGACCAAATCTCGCTAAGTCAACGAATCAAAGTAGGCACTACCATTAGTTAGAAGATATAGCCCATACATCCATCAACATTGTCCAGAGTCCAATGGTGATTTTTATGCGTGGTCTGCATTTTACCGTTACATCTATATTTTGGGTATTTCTATAATTTTCAACAAATTTTACATGTGACTAATTTTTGTCCCAAAATTTTCTTGTTGTTGATGAATAATGGGCAATCTTCTCAACATTTTCGGTTATGTACTGCAAATTGGCTATCCAATGGTGATTTGATTCCTGTGGATCTGTGAAGCAAGTTAGCTTCACATGAAATTCAAGATATATTTAATTTAATATAGTTAAAGTATATTCAAATCTTTTCTCATTTGCAAATTGTTTGATTTTATATTACTTCTTATAGAGCTTTTATCTTAATAAGTTATTCCTGTGAAATCTGTAAATTTGGGGTGAAACTCCAGCTTTTAAATTTTGTTGAGCAGCCCAAACAAACTAAGCACTACTATTATCAATCATAATTATTTTATTAGAAAATCTAACTTTGCACTTTCAATTTCCTTTTTTTTTAAAATATTAATTGTTATTCTAAATGAGATTTGTTAAAATATTTTTAAATTTTTTCATCTTTTAGAAGTATAATATGAAAAGTTTTGCATTAAAAACCTCTATATAAGGTGTGCATGGAAAATATATTATTTGTCACTTTTATGTTTGATGGCTTGTTATTGCAAGACGCTACATATTTTAGAATTTTCTTAAAATTAACCTTGAAATTTGTATGAAATCAAAAAGTACTGGCAAGGAAGAAAATGAAAGAGAAGAAAAAGAGAAAAAAATAAGAAATAAGAGAAAAAAATAAGATAAATAAAAAAATAAGCATACTACCTATGTAAAACTATTATTTTTTTTGGTATATATTAAAAATACTAATATATATTTAAAATAAATGTAAATATCTACTAGAAATGTTTAACCTTAATAATTAATGTCATATAAGAATACATAATAAATTAATAATTATTCTACCATATTTTGGTTGGATAAGTTTAGCCTCATGGGAAATTTTCTCCGCACTTTATGTAAAAACATTATCAAACATTATTGAATATTATTTTGAATCAAAACAACTCAAAAATCTGCTACTAGAGATGGCAAGGGCTTCATGCGCAAGAGAGGATCTTTTGTCATTTTAACAATACTTCATGCCCAGCCCAATCATCTTACATTTGGATCAGCTCAGGTCGGGTCGAATGGAAGTCAAAGGTGGCCCAACTAAAATATATATACCCATCTAATTGCATAGCCCTCGAAGCCGCCTTAATAAAGTAATAAAGAAAAAAAAATGTTAAAAAGAGATTTTTTTTTTGTTTCCTAATGGCCCCTCTTTGGATACGATTATGAATTTTATTCATTTGCATTTTTGCTAAAAGTTATCATATTAATCACTCATGTCTTCAACAGACCAAATCTCGCCAAGTCAAGGAATCAAAGGAGGCACTACCATTAGTTAGAAGATATAGCCCATACATCCATCAACATTGTTTAGAGTCCAAGAGACCGGCTGACCCAGGGGGCGGTGGATTGTACATTCCCTAATTTTTTATAAATGATGAAAGCTACGATTGTGTTTAAGAGAAAGGACAATGCAGATGGAAGAGGGAACATTCTTTAATAATGTTTGATAATTGTTCCTATTTTTTTCTCACAAAATGCACTGAAATATTTTCTTTTTTTAATTCAATTTATAAATAAATAAATTCTGTATAGAAATAAAAAATTTAATACACCTCATGTTGTTCCCACATCCCTAACACTCATGCTTTCTCTCTCTCAAGCAGCGCAGCCTACCTTACCAGGGAGATCCAAGCGTCGTCTGCTCAGGAAAAAAGCAATACCAACCACATTTTTTAGCAAAAACCACCAGTAAAACCACCCATTTTAGCAAAAATCACAAGTAAAAACCAGCACCCACCATCCTTCCTACAAAAACCACCCACCCAACTGGAGCCAACTCACTTAAATTCCTCCCTCGAGCAAAAACCAACAACATGCCCTCAAGAGAGCAACAGCTGATTTTTTCGTGGGAGGATCGACGATTCTCAAAAGGTAGTAGCATGATTTTTGAAGATCGAAACCAGCCACAGTACGGTATGGGTTTAGAAAAAATAGATGTTTATTCATTTTTTACATTGAAAAATTTGGGTTATACGTACTGTTGTGAAAATTGTAGTTACTGTTCTAAAAGCAGAAGCTTCCCTGGTAAATAAACTACGATTTTAATTTTGTTGTTTTGGTTCTCGGGGGGTGGGGGATCGGATTTGGCTTCATGGGTTAGGGTTCTGTATTTATCCTTTATTATTCTTATTATTTGGGGTGCATCAATTTTTATTTTCTTTTTCTTTTGTGTGCCTCTTTTTCGATCTTTCTCTGTGCATGTGTGTGCCCTATTTAGATTTGATTTTCCAGCTTTCGACTTGTTTTCCCACTTTATGCCCCCTTTCTCTCTCTGCCCTCCGATTACCAAATCCATTCGTGGAAGATTTGGACTGCACATTTTCTAGAGGGAGGAAAATGAATGAGTTGGGTTGGTACTGGTTTTTGCTGGAAGGGTGGAAATGAATGTGTTGGTTCGGTGCTGGTTTTTACTGGAAGAGAGGAAAATAAGTGAGTTGGATTTCTGGCCTTTCAGCAGAAGGTACTGTGCTGCTTTTTTTGCTGGAAGGGAAGATGAGTTGGGTCTCCCCGCTATTTTGTACTTCTTGAAAGAGAAAAAGTTCCCACATCCTTAACTGTTCAGTCGCTTTCTATCTTGATTGACGGTTAGGGATATTGGAACTTTCTCTCTTTCTAGAAGTACTGCGCTGGTACTGTGACCCAACTCATTTTCCCTCTACTCAGAGCCAGGAGACCTAACTCACTTATTATCCACATTTCCAGTAATAACCAGTACTGACCAACGGACTCATTTTGCTCCCTCGACAAAACCTAGTACCCATTTTGCTCCCTCCAGAAAAACTAGTACCAACCTAACTTACTCATTTTCCTCCCTCCAACAAAAATCAACAACATGCCCCTAAGAAGAGAGCAGTAGTGTGATTTTTTAAGTTCGAAACCAGCGACAGTACGGTATGGGTTTAGGAAAAATAGATGTTTCTTTATTTTTTACTTTGAAAAATTTTTATTTGGACTACGTACTGTTGTGAAAATAGTTGTTATTGTATTATAACAAACTTTCTGCTACTTTCTCTAAGTAAGATGCTGCATTTTCATTTTTTTTATATTTAACAGCATAATATATGCTTTGCAATTTTTTTTTTGAGAAACTTGTGCATACTTTGCAGTAGTCTCTTCCATTGAAGCTCGTTGTAGGATTCAAGAAGAGATAGTCACAACTAATAAAGGACATGGCAATTGTCGTCTCTTGGTTCAGCACTCCATTGAATTACGTCCATATGTTGTGCTACAAGAGAGTGGATTTTTTGAGACCCCCCTCACGAACAATTAGTAAAAACAATACAACATAATGAAGGTTTGGTTCTTGAAGAAAATTTGGCATACGTGGGAGAAGTCCAAGATTTACATACAGTTAATGTGGTATGAATTTTGTTAATATAATTTTGTAATTGTTTTCTCAATTTACTAGTATTTCTTTATTATAATTTTTTTGATATTGTGTCAAATAACATAATATTTTTTATCTTCATATAAAGAATTGGCCAAAATTTGGTAGATTGATAATTATGAGATTATTCACCCTGATGATACCGAGAGTGTAATTAAGCACATTGAGCAAGGACCTGTTGCTGGCTATTACAAGTTGCGCACAAATCAACACAGTGATTGCAACAGGATGATTCGTAAAACACAAGGCAAAATGGAAAAACCTAAGAGATGGTACTCAACTCTCGTATTCTATGATGTTAATTGGCCATGGGCGAGAATGGCCAACTGGTAAACCATATGCAAAGTTTCAGAACAGTTATGGCACTGACGGTGGATGAGATGGGACAGGAGCTATAATGTTCGATACTTTGTGGAATATTTTTGTTCCTCTCTTAGCTAAATAAGGTAGTTAGCATTTTTGTTTTTGTTGTTTTGCAATTTAACCTTTTTTTTAGCACAATTTTTGGAATCAAATCATTTCAACTACTACACTATAAAACTGCCTGATTTTTTGTAATTTATTGTGTAATTTTGCAGGTAATTGTACATTTTGTGGCCCTCACTCTTGCAAGAGTGAATTACCAATTTGGCATCCGGTTGCTGGATATCAGGGTTGTCTTCCCGTGAACAACGCTAGCAACATGCCCCTTGCACCCAACTAAAATATATATACCCACCCAATTGCACAACCCTCGAAGCCACCTTAATAAAGTAATAAAGAAAAAAATTTTAAAAGAGATTTTTTTTGTTTCCTGATGGCCCCTCTTTGGATAAGATTATGAATTTTATTCATTTGCATTTTTGCATAGAGTTATCATATTAAATACTCATGTCTTCAACAGACCAAATCTCGCCATGTCAACGAATCAAAGTAGGCACTACCATTAGTTAGAAGATATAGCCCATGCATCCATCAACTACTCGTTTTTATCCATCAACGAATCAAAGTAGGCACTACTCGTTTTTTTTAAGAAACTTGCGCATAATTTGCAGTAGTCTCTTCCATTGAAGCTCATTGTAGGATTCAAGAAGAGACAGTGGCAAGTAATAAAGGACTTGGCAATCGTCGTCTCTCGGTTCAGCACTCCATTGAATTATGTCCATATATTGTGCAACAAGAGAGTGGATTTGTTGAGACCTCCCTCACGAACAACTGGTAAAAACAATACAACATAATGAAGGTCTGGTTCTTGAAGAAAATTTGGCATACGTGGGAGAAGTCCAAGGTTTACATACAGTTAATGTGGTATGAATTTTGTTAATATAATTTTGTAATTGTTTTCTCAATTTACTAGTATTTCTTTATTATTTTTTTTTGGATATTGTGTCAAATAACTTAATATTTTTTATCTTCATATAAAGAATTGGCCAAAATTTGGTAGATTGATAATTATGAGATTATTCACCCTGAAGATACCGAGAGTGTAATTAAGCACATTGAGCAAGGACCTGTTGTTGGCTATTACAAGTTGCGCACAAATCAACACAGTGATTGCAACATGATTAATCGTAAGACACAAGGAAAAATGGAAAAACTTAAGAAATGGTACTCAACTCTCGTATTCTATGATGTTAATTGGTCATGGCCGAGAATGGCCAACTGGTAAACCATATGCAAAGTTTCATAACAAAATTTAGGAGTTATTAACGGAATCACAACAAAATTTTTTCCTATTAAAAATGCTATATCTAGTCCATGAAACTTCAACCAATGTTTTTGGGAATTGAGTTATAAGGAATGTCTAGTTCTTCCATTGAACTATTATAGTAGAACTTGTATAACCGATTTATTAGGTTAATAAAGATTATTATAAATTTTGTAAGTATCTGGCCATATGATATTGTCAATGATAACTGAGACATCAATTTGTACTATTACCCTACTAAATATTTTAATAAAAATATAAAAAATTTTAATGGATGAGTAATTTCTATGATGATCTCAATTTATATTTTTACAAAAATTCCAAAAAAAGTCATAATATTTTGAAAACAACTTTAAATTCTTGCAAAGGCCATTAATACATGAAATTCAAGGTATATTTAACTTAATATAGTGAAAGTATACTCAAATCTTTTCTCATTTGCAAATTGTTTAATTTTATGTTACTTCTTAAAGAGCATTTATCTTAATAAGTTATTCACGTGAAATCTGTAAATTTGAGGTGAAACTCCAGCTTATAAATTTGGTTGAGTAGGCCAAACAAACTAAGCACTACTATTATCAATCATAATTATTTTATTAGAAAATCTAACTTTGAACTTTCAATTGCCTTTTTTTGTTCAAAATATTATTTGTTATTCTAAATGAGATTTGTTAAAATATTTTTAAATTGTTTCATCTTTTAGAAGTATAATATGAAAAGTTTTGCATTTAAAACCTCTATATAAGGTGTGGAAAATATACTTCTTATCACTTTTATGTCTGATGGCTTGTTATTGCAAGACACTACATATTTTAAGATTTTCTTAAAATTAACCTTGAAATTTGTATGAAATAAAAAAGTACTGGCATGGAAGAAAATGAAGGAGTAGAAAAAGAGAAAAAAAAAGAAATAAGAGAAAAAAATAAGCATACTACTTATTTAAAACTATTATTTATTTTTTGGTATATATTAAAAATACTAATATATATTTAAAATAAATGTAAATATCTACTAGAAATGTTTAACCTTAATAATTAATGTCATATAAGAATACGTAATGAACTAATAATTATTCTACCATATTTTGGCAGGATAAGTTTAACCTGGTGAAAAATTTTCTCCGCACTTTATGTAAAATCATTATCATACATTATTGAATATTTTTTTGAATCAAAACAACTCAAAAATCTGCTACTAAAGGTGGCAAGGGCTTCGCGCCCAAGAGATGATCTTTCGTCATTTTAACAATACTTCATGCCCAGGCCAATCATCTTACGAATGGATCAACACAGGTCGGTCCAATAGAAGTCAAAGGTGGCCCAACTAAAATATATATACCCGCCTGATTGCACAGCCCTTGAAGTCAACTTAATAAAGTAATAAAGAAAAAAAATTTAAAAAGAGATTTTTTTGGTTTCCTGATAGCCCCTCTTTGTATAAGATTATGAATTTTATTCATTTGCTTTTTTGCACAGAGTTATCATATTAAACACACATGTCTTCAACAGACCAAATCTTGCCAAGTCAACAAATCAAAGTAGGCACTACCATTAGTTAGAAGATATAGCCCATACATCCATCAACATTGTCCAGAGTCCAATGGTGATTTTTATGCGTGGTCTGCATTTTACCGTTACATCTATATTTTGAGTATTTCTATAATTTTCAACAAATTTTACGTGTGACTAATTTTTGTGCCAAAATTTTCTTGTCGTTGATGAATAATGGGCAATCTTCTCAACATTTTTGGTTATGTACTGCAAATTGGCTATCCAATGGTGATTTGATTCCCTTGGATCTATGAAGCAAGTTAGCTTCACATGAAATTCAAGATATATTTAATTTAATATAGTGAAAGTATACTCAAATCTTTTCTCATTTGCAAATTGTTTGATTTTATGTTACTTCTTATAGAGCTTTTATCTTAATAAGTTATTCCTGTGAAATCTGTAAATTTGGGGTGAAACTCCAGCTTATAAATTTGGTTGAGTAGCCCAAACAAACTAAGCACTACTATTATCAATCATAATTATTTTATTAGAAAATCTAACTTTGAACTTTCAATTGCCTTTTTTTTGTTCAAAATATTATTTGTTATTCTAAATGAGATTTGTTAAAATATTTTTAAATTGTTTCATCTTTTAGAAGTATAATATGAAAAGTTTTGCATTTAAAACCTCTATATAAGGTGTGGAAAATATACTTCTTATCACTTTTATGTCTGATGGCTTGTTATTGCAAGACACTACATATTTTAAGATTTTCTTAAAATTAACCTTGAAATTTGTATGAAATAAAAAAGTACTGGCATGGAAGAAAATGAAGGAGTAGAAAAAGAGAAAAAAAAAGAAATAAGAGAAAAAAATAAGCATACTACTTATTTAAAACTATTATTTATTTTTTGGTATATATTAAAAATACTAATATATATTTAAAATAAATGTAAATATCTACTAGAAATGTTTAACCTTAATAATTAATGTCATATAAGAATACGTAATGAACTAATAATTATTCTACCATATTTTGACGGGATAAGTTTAACCTGGTGAAAAATTTTCTCCGCACTTTATGTAAAATCATTATCATACATTATTGAATATTTTTTTGAATCAAAACAACTCAAAAATCTGCTACTAAAGGTGGCAAGGGCTTCGCGCCCAAGAGATGATCTTTCGTCATTTTAACAATACTTCATGCCCAGGCCAATCATCTTACGAATGGATCAACACAGGTCGGTCCAATAGAAGTCAAAGGTGGCCCAACTAAAATATATATACCCGCCTGATTGCACAGCCCTCAAAGTCGCCTTAATAAAGTAATAAAGAAAAAAAATTTAAAAAGAGATTTTTTTTGTTTCCTGATAGCCCCTCTTTGTATAAGATTATGAATTTTATTCATTTGCTTTTTTGCACAGAGTTATCATATTAAACACACATGTCTTCAACAGACCAAATCTTGCCAAGTCAACAAATCAAAGTAGGCACTACCATTAGTTAGAAGATATAGCCCATACATCCATCAACATTGTCCAGAGTCCAATGGTGATTTTTATGCGTGGTCTGCATTTTACCGTTACATCTATATTTTGAGTATTTCTATAATTTTCAACAAATTTTACGTGTGACTAATTTTTGTGCCAAAATTTTCTTGTCGTTGATGAATAATGGGCAATCTTCTCAACATTTTTGGTTATGTACTGCAAATTGGCTATCCAATGGTGATTTGATTCCCTTGGATCTATGAAGCAAGTTAGCTTCACATGAAATTCAAGATATATTTAATTTAATATAGTGAAAGTATACTCAAATCTTTTCTCATTTGCAAATTGTTTGATTTTATGTTACTTCTTATAGAGCTTTTATCTTAATAAGTTATTCCTGTGAAATCTGTAAATTTGGGGTGAAACTCCAGCTTATAAATTTGGTTGAGTAGCCCAAACAAACTAAGCACTACTATTATCAATCATAATTATTTTATTAGAAAATCTAACTTTGAACTTTCAATTTTCTTTTTTTTTTAAATATTAATTGTTATTCTAAATGAGATTTGTTAAAATATTTTTAAATTTTTTCATCTTTTAGAAGTATAATATGAAAAGTTTTGCATTTAAAACCTCTATATAAGGTGTGTATGGAAAATATACTATTTGTCACTTCTATGTTTGATGGCTTGTTATTGCAAGACGCTACATATTTTAGAATTTTCTTAAAATTAACCTTGAAATTTGTATGAAATCAAAAAGTACTGGCAAGGAAGAAAATAAAAGAGAAGAAAAAGGGAAAAAAAAAGAAATAAGAGAAAAAATAAGATAAATAAAAAAATAAGCATACTACCTATGTAAAACTATTATTTTTTTTGGTATATATTAAAAATACTAATATATATTTAAAATAAATGTAAATATCTACTAGAAATGTTTAACCTTAATAATTAATGTCATATAAGAATACGTAATAAATTAATAATTATTCTACCATATTTTGGTTGGATAAGTTTAGCCTCGTGGGAAATTTTCTCCGCACTTTATGTAAAAACATTATCAAACATTATTGAATATTATTTTGAATCAAAACAAGTCAAAAATCTGCTACTAGAGATGGCAAGGGCTTCATGCGCAAGAGAGGATCTTTTGTCATTTTAACAATACTTCTTGCCCAGCCCAATCATCTTACATTTGGATCAGCTTAGGTCGGGTCGAATGGAAGTCAAAGGTGGCCCAACTAAAATATATATACCCACCTAATTGCATAGCCCTCGAAGCTGCCTTAATAAAGTAATAAAGAAAAAATATGTTAAAAAGAGATTTTTTTTTGTTTCCTAATGGCCCCTCTTTGGATACGACTATGAATTTTATTCATTTGCATTTTTGCTCAGAGTTATCATATTAATCACTCATGTCTTCAACAGACCAAATCTCACCAAGTCAACGAATCAAAGGAGGCACTACCATTAGTTAGAAGATATAGCCCATACATCCATCAACATTGTCTAGAGTCCAAGAGACCGGCTGACCCAGGGGGCGGTGGAAGGTCTTACAAACAAAAGAACTTGTAGTAGCCAACAACAGGTCGTTGCACAATGTGCTCAATTACCCTCTCGGTAATAATCTCATAATTATCAATCTTGCCAAATTTTGGCCAATCCTATATGAAGACAAAAAAATATAAGTTACTTGACAATGATGAAAGCTATGATTGTACATTCCCTAGTTTTTTATAAATGATGAAAGCTACGATTGTGTTTAAGAGAAAGGACAATGTAGATGGAAGAGGGAACGTTCTTTAATAATGTTTGATAATTGTTCCTATATTTTTCTCACAAAATGCACTGAAATATTTTCTTTTTTTAATTCAATTTATAAATAAATAAATTTTGTATAGAAATAAAAAATTTAATACGCCTTATGTTGTTCCCACATCCCTAACACTCATGCTTTCTCTCTCTCAAGCAGCGCAGCCTACCTTACCAGGGAGATCCAAGCGCCGTCTGCTCAGGAAAAAAGCAATACCAACCACTTTTTTTAGCAAAAACCACCAGTAAAACTACCCCTTTTAGCAAAAATCACAAGTAAAAACCAGCACCCACCATCCTTCCTACAAAAACCACCCACCCAACTGGAGCCAACTCACTTAAATTCCTCCCTCGAGCAAAACCCAACAACATGCCCTCAAGAGAGCAACAACTGATTTTTTCGTGGGAGGATCGACGATTCTCAGAAGGTAGTAGCATGATGTTTGAAGATCGAAACCAGCCACAGTACGGTATGGGTTTAGCAAAAATAGATGTTTATTCATTTTTTACATTGAAAAATTTGGGTTATACGTATTGTTGTGAAAATTGTAGTTACTGTTCTAAAAGCAGAAGCTTCCCTGGTAAATAAGCTACGATTTTAATTTTGTTGTTTTGGTTCTCGGGGGGTGGGGGCTCGGATTTGGCGTCCAGGGTTAGGGTTCTGTATTTTTCCTTTATTATTCTTATTATTTGGGGTGCATCAATTTTTATTTTCCTTTTCTTTTGTGTGCCTCTTTTTCGCTCTTTCTCCGTGCATGTGTGTGCCCTATTCCGATTGGATTTTCCAGCTTTCCACTTGTTTTCCCACTTTATGCCCGCTTTCTCTCTCTGCCCTCCGATTACCAAATCCATTCGTGGAAGATTTGGACTGCACATTTTCTGGAGGGAGGAAAATGAATGAGTTGGGTTGGTACTGGTTTTTGCTGGAAGGGAGGAAATGAATGAGATTGGTTCCGAGCTGGTTTTTACTGGAAGAGAGGAAAATAAGTGAGTTGGATTTCCGACCTTTTAGCAGAAGGTACTGTACTGCTTGTTTTTGCTGGGAGGGAAGATGAGTTGGGTCTCCCGGCTATTTTGTATTTCTTGAAAGAGAAAAAGTTCCCACATCCTTAACTATTCAGTCGCTTTCTATCTTGACTGACAGTTAGGGATATTAGAACTTTCTCTCTTTCTAGAAGTACAGACTGTGTGCCTTAAGAACTCGAAGACCCAACTCATTTTCCCTCTACTCAGAGCTGGGAGACCTTACTCACTTATTATCCACATTTCCAGTAATAACCAGTACCGACCAACTGACTCATTTTGCTCCCTCCAGAAAAACTAGTACCCATTTTGCTCCCTCCAGAAAAACTAGTACCAACCCAACTTACTCATTTTCCTCCCTCCAACAAAGATCAACATGCCCCTAAGAAGAGAGCAGTAGTGTGATTTTTTATGCTCGAAACCAGCGACAGTACGGCATGGATTTAGGATAGATGTTTCTTCATTTCTTACGTTGAAAAATTTGCATTCGGACTACTTACTGTTGTGAAAATAGTTGTTATTGTCTTATAATAAATTTTCTACTACTTTCTGAGTAAGATGCTGCTTTTTCATTTTTTTCTATGATGAAAAAATAATAAAGTAAAATAACAGGATGATTTGTAAGACACAATACAAAATGGAAAAACTTAAGAGATGGTACTCAACTCTCGTATTCTATGATGTTAATTGGTCATGGGCGAGAATGGCCAATTGGTAAACCATAAGCAAAGTTTCAGAACAGCTATGGCACTGACGGTGGATGAGATGGGACAGGAGCGATAATGTTCGATACTTTGTGGAATATTTTTATTCCTCTCTTAGCTAAATAAGGTAGTTAGCATTTTTGTTTTTGTAGTTTTGCAATTTAACTTTTTTTTTTTGCACAATTTTTGGAATCAAATCATTTCAACTACTACACTATAAAACTGCCTAATTTTCTGTAATTTGTTGTGTAATTTTGCAGGTAATTGTACATTTTGTGTCCCTCACTCTTGCAAGAGTGAATTATGAATTTGGCATCTGGTTGCTGGATATTAGGGTTGTCTTCCCGCTAACAACGCTAGCAGCATGCCCCTTGCACTTGCGTTGTTAGCAAGAAGACAACCCTGATATCCAGCAACCGGATGCTGAATTCGTAATTCACTCCTGCAAGAGTGAGGGCCACAAAATGTACAATCAGTGCCATAGCTGTTCTGAAACTTTGCATATGGTTTACCAGTTGGCCATACATCAAAGTAGGTACTACCATTAGTTAGAAGATATAGCCCATACATCCATCAACATTTTCTAGAGTCCAATGGTGTTTTTATGCATGGTCTCCATTTTACCGTTACATCTATATTTTGTGTATTTCTATAATTTTTAACAAATTTTAAGTGTGACTAATTTTTGTGCCAAAATTGTCTTGTCGTTGATGAATAATGGGCAATCTTCTCAACATTTTCTGTTATGTACTGCGAATGGGCTATCCAATGGTGATTTGATTCTCGTGGATCTGTGAGGCAAGTTAGCTTTGTGAAACCTTCCAGCAATTACTTGCTATATGTCACAAACATCAATTTACGATGACATGATTTAGTTATTTTTGTATTAACGTTGTACATTCCCTAGTTTTTATAAATGATGAAAGCTACGATTGTGTTTAAGAGAGAGGAAAATGGAGATGGAAGAGGGAACGTTATTTAACAATCTTTGAAAATTGTTCTTATTTTTTTCGAACATAATGCAACGAAATATTTTCTTTTTTAATTCAATTTATAAATAAATAAATTCTGTATATAAATAAAAAAATTAATACGTCTCATGTTGTTCCCACATCCCTAACACTCACGCTTTCTCTCTCAAGAAGCTCAGCCTGCCTTACTAGGGAGACCCAACCGCCGTCTGCTCAGGAAAAAACCAATACCGACCACTTTTATTAGCAAAAACCACAAGTAAAACCACCCTTTTCAGCAGAAATCCCAAGTAAAAACCAGCACCCACCATCCTTCCTGCAAAAACCACTTAGCCAACTCGACCCAACTCACTTTTCAGCAAAAACCACCCACCCAACTCGACCCAACTCACTCATATTCCTCCTTTGAGCAAAAACCAACAACATGCCCTCAAGAGAGCAACAGCTGATTTTTTCATGGGAGGATTGACGACTCTCAAACGGTAGTAGCATGATTTTTGAAGCTCGGAACCAGCGACAGTACTGTATGGGTTTAGCAAAAATAGACATTTCTTCATTTTTTAGCTTTGAAAAATTTGGATTATACGTACTGTTGTGAAAATAGTTGTTACTGTTCTAAAAGCAGAAGCTTCCCCGGTAAATAATCTTCGATTTTAATTTTTTTGTTTTGGTTCTCGGCGGGTGGGGGCTCGGATTTGGCATCCATGGTTAGGGTTCTGTAATTTTCCTTTATTATTCTTATTATTTGGGGTGCATCAATTTTTATTTTCTTTTTCTTTTGTGTGCCTCTTTTTCGCTCTTTCTCCGTGCATGTGTGTGCCCTATTTAGATTTGATTTTCCAGCTTTCGACTTGTTTTCCCACTTTATGCCCCCTTTCTCTCTCTGCCCTCCGATTACCAAATCCATTCGCGGAAGATTTGGACTGCACATTTTCTGGAGGGAGGAAAATGAATGAGTTGGGTCGTACTGGTTTTTGCTGGAAGGGTGGAAATGAATGTGTTGGTTCGGTGCTGGTTTTTACTGAAAGAGAGGAAAATAAGTGAGTTGGATTTCTGGCCTTTCAATAGAAGGTACTGTGCTGCTTGTTTTTGCTGGGAGGGAAGATGAGTTGGGTCTCTCGGTTGTTTCGTACTTCCTGAAAGAGAAAAAGTTCTCACATCCTTGACTGTTCAGTCGCTTTCTATCTTGACTGACAGTTAGGGATATTGGAACTTTCTCTTTTTCCAGAAGTACAGCACTACTGTGACCCAACTCATTTTCCCTCTACTCAAGAGTTGGGAGACCTAACTCACTTATTATCCACATTTCCAGTAATAACCAGTACCGACCAACGGACTCATTTTCCTCCCTTGACAAAACCTAGTACCCATTTTGCTCCCTCCAGAAAAACTAGTACCAACCCAACTTACTCATTTTACTCCCTCCAACTAAATTCAACAACATGCCCCCTAAGAAGAGAGCAGTAGCATGATTTTTTAAGTTCGAAACCAGCGACAGTACGGTATGGGTTTAGGAAAAATAGATGTTTCTTTATTTTTTACTTTGAAAAATTTGTATTCGGACTACGTACTGTTGTGAAAATAGTTGTTATTGTATTATAACAAACTTTCTGCTACTTTCTCTAAGTAAGATGCTGCATTTTCATTGTTTTTATATTTAACAGCATAATATATGCTTTGCAATTTTTTTTTTTTGAGAAACTTGCGCATACTTTGTAGTAGTCTCTTCCATTGAAGCTCGTTGTAGGATTCAAGAAGAGACAGTCACAACTAATAAAGGACATGGCAATCGTCGTCTCTTGGTTCAGCACTCCATTGAATTATGTCCATATGTTGTGCTACAAGAGAGTGGATTTGTTGAGACCCCCCTCACGAACAATTGGTAAAAACAATACAACATAATGAAGGTTTGGTTCTTGAAGAAAATTTGGCATACGTGGGAGAAGTCCAAGGTTTACATACAGTTAATGTGGTATGAATTTTGTTAATATAATTTTGTAATTGTTTTCTCAATTTACTAGTATTTCTTTTTTTTTTTTTGATATTGTGTTAAATAACTTAATATTTTTTATCTTCATATAAAGAATTGGCCAAAATTTGGTAGATTGATAATTATGAGATTATTCACCCTAATGATACTGAGAGTGTAATTAAGCACATTGAGCAAGGACTTGTTGCTGGCTATTACAAGTTGCGCACAAATCAACACAGTGATTGCAACAGGATGATTCGTCAGACATAAGGAAAAATGGAAAAACTTAAGAGATGGTACTCAACTCTCGTATTCTATGACGTTAATTGGTCATGGCCGAGAATGGCCAACTGGAAAACCATATGCAAAGTTTCAGAACAGCTTTGGCATTGACGGTGGATGAGATGGGACAGGAGCTATAATGTTTGATACTTTGTGGAATATTTTTGTTCCTCTTTTAGCTAAATAAGGTAGTTAGCATTTTTGTTTTTGTTGTTTTGCAATTTAACTTTTTTTTAGCACAATTTTTGGAATCAAATCATTTCAACTACTACACTATAAAACTGCCTGATTTTCTGTAATTTATTGTGTAATTTTGCAGGTAATTGTACATTTTGTGGCCTTCACTCTTGCAAGAGTGAATCTTAGTGCAAGGGGCATGTTGCTAGCATTGTTATCGGGATTACACAACAAATTACAGAAGATTGGGCAGTTTTATAGTGTAGTAGTTGAAATGATTTGATTCCAAAAATTGTCCTAAAAGAAGTTAAATTGCAAAACAACAAAAACAAAAATGCTAACTACCTTATTTAGCTATGAGAGCAACAAAAATATTCCACAAAGTATCGAACATTATAGTTCTTGTACCATCTCATCCACCGTCAGTGCCATAGTTGTTCTGAAACATTGTATATGGTTTACCAATTGGCCATTCTTGCCCATGACCAATTAACATCATAGAATATGAGAGCTGAGTACCATCTCTTAAGTTTTTCCATTTTGCCTTGTGTCTCACGAATCATCCTGCTGCAATCACTGTGTTGATATGTGCGCAACTTTAAATAGCCAACAACAGGTCCTTGCTCAATGTGTTTAATTACACTCTCGGTATCATTAGGGTGAATAATCTCATAATTATCAATCTACCAAATTTTGGCCAATTCTTTATACGAAGATAAAAAATATTAAGTTATTTGACACAATATCAAAAAATAATAATAAAGAAATACTAGTAAATTGAGAAAGCAATTACAAAATTATATTAACAAAATTCTTACCACATTAACTCTCTGTAAACCTTAGACTTCTCCCACGTATGCCAAATTTTCTTCAAGAACCAAACCTTCATTATGTTGTATTGTTTTTACCAATTGTTCGTGAGGGGGGTCTCAACAAATCCACTCTTTTGTTGCACAACATATGGACATAATTCAATGGAGTGCTGAACCGAGTGACGATAATTGCCAAGTCCTTTATTAGTAGCGACTCTCTTCTTGAATCCTACGACGAGCTTCAATGGAAGAGACTACTGCAAAGTATGTGCTAGTTTCTTAAAAAAAATTGCAAAGCATACATTATGCTGTTAAATATAGAAAAAAATGAAAAGCAGCATCTTACTCATAGAAAGTAACAGAAAATTTGTTATAATACAATAACAACTATTTTCTCAACAGTACGTAGTCCGAATCCAAATTTTTCAACATAAGAAATGAAGAAACATCTATTTTTCCTAAATCCATACCGTATTGTCGCTGGTTTCGAGCTTAAAAAATCACGCTATTGCTCTCTTCTTAAGAGCATGTAGTTGGTTTTTGTTGGAGGGAGGAAATTGAGTAAGTTGGGTCGGTACTATTTTTTCTGGAGGGAGCAAAATGTGTACTAGTTTTTCTTGAGGGAGCAAAATGACTCGGTCGGTACTAGTTATTACTGGAAATGTGGATAATAAGTGAGTTAGGTCTCCCGGATCTGAGTAGAGGGAAAATGAGTTGGGTCTCCCAGTTCTTAAGCCACACAATACCGGTGCTGTACTTCTAGAATGAGAGAAAGTTCCAATATCCCTAACTGTCAGTCAAGATAGAAAGGGACTGAATAGTTAAGGATGTGGGAACTTTTTCTCTTTCAAGAAGTACAAAATAGTCGGGAGACCCAACTCATCTTCCCTCCCTGCAAAAACAAGCAGTACAGTACCTTCTGCTGAAAGGCCGGAAATCCAACTCACTTATTTTCCTCTCTTCTAGTAAAAACCAGCACCAAATGTTCCACGAATGGATTTGGTCATCGCAGGGCAGAGAGTGAAAGGGGGCATAAAGTGGGAAAACAAGTTGAAATCTGGAAAATCAAATCTGAATAAGGCACACACATACATAGAGAAAGAGCGAAAGAGAGGCACACAAATGAACAAGAAAATAAAAATTGATGCACCCCAAATAATAAGAATAATAAAGGAAAACTACAGAACCCTAACCCTAGACCCCAAATCCGAGCCCCTCCCCCCCGAGAACCAAAAAAACAAAATTAAAATCGAAGCTTATTTACCAGGGAAGCTTCTTCTTCTTGTTGCAATGGCTAGTTGTTTTACGGCGCCGTTTAATGTTTGGGCGGCTACTTCGGAATCTGGGTACGACCTTGCCAGATCTCAGCTTAACACCATCGCCACTCATCTTGCTGGAAAAGGGGGAAGTTAGCTGTCATGCCTAGTGGTCTAGCGAGGTTTCTAGAGTTGAAAGAAAAGAGGGAGAGCTTAGAGAAAGAAGACATGGGCGAAGAGAAAATCACCCTTGTATTTCCATGGAAATAATGCTACAGTAATTGAAAGCACCATATTTATACACGTGTTGTCTAAAGTCTGCCCAGACTTATTAATCAAAACGCACCGTATCATTCAACCATAGTTATTAACTATTAACCGCAAAGGTTGATATATCAAGTCTTACCAACCATCCAAATTAGAAACAAAAGGAACGAATTTAGCAGTTATTAACGGAATCACAACAAAATTTTTTCCTATTAAAAATGCTATATCTATTCCATGAAACTTAAACCAATGTTTTTGGGAATTGAGTTATAAGAAATGCCAAGTTCTTCCATTGAACCATTATAGTAGAACTTGCATAACCGAGTTATTAGGTTAATAAAGATTATTATAGATTTTGTAAGTATCTAGCCCTATGATATTGTCAATGATAACTGAGACATCAACTAGTACTATTACCCTACTAAATATTTTAATAAAAATATAAAAAAATTTAATGGATGAGTAATTTCTATGAAGATCTCAATTTATATTTTTACAAAAATTCCAAAAACAGTCATAATATCTTGAAAACAACTTTAAATTCTTGCAAAGGCCATTAATACATGAAATTCAAGATACATTTAATTTAATATAGTGAAAGTATACTCAAATCTTTTCTCATTTGCAAATTGTTTAATTTTATGTTACTTCTTAAAGAGCATTTATCTTAATAAGTTATTCACGTGAAATCTGTAAATTTGAGGTGAAACCCAAGCTTATAAATTTGGTTGAGTAGCCCAAACAAACTAAGCACTACTATTATCAATCATAATTATTTTATTAGAAAATCTAACTTTGAACTTTCAATTGCGTTTTTTTTTTCAAAATATTATTTGTTATTCTAAATGAGATTTGTTAAAATATTTTTAAATTGTTTCATCTTTTAGAAGTATAATATGAAAAGTTTTGCATTTAAAACCTCTATATAAGGTGTGTATGGAAAATATACTTTTTGTCACTTTTATGTCTGATGGCTTGTTATTGCAAGAGACTACATATTTTAAGATTTTCTTAAAAGTAACCTTGAAATTTGTATGAAATAAAAAAGTACTGGCATGGAAGAAAATGAAGGAGTAGAAAAAGAGAAAAAAATAAGCATACTACTTTTTTGCACAGAGTTATCATATTAAACACTCATGTCTTCAACAGACCAAATCTCGCCAAGTCAATGAATCAAAGTAGGCACTACCATTAGTTAGAAGATATAGCCCATACATCCATCAACATTGTCCAGAGTCCAATGGTGATTTTTATGCGTGGTCTGCATTTTACCGTTACATCTATATTTTGTGTATTTCTATAATTTTCAACAAATTTCAAGTGTGACTAATTTTTGTGCCAAAATTTTCTTGTCGTTGACGAATAATGGGCAGTCTTCTCAACATTTTTGGTTATGTACTGCAAATGGGCTATCCAATGGTGATTTGATTCCCATGGATCTGTGAAGCAAGTTAGCTTTGTGAAACCTTCCTGCAATTACTTGCTATATGTCACAAACATCAATTTACAATAACATGATTTAGTTATTTTTGCATTAATGTTGTACATTCCATAGTGTTTTTATAAATGATGAAAGCTACGATTGTGTTTAAGAGAGAAGGAAAATGGAGGTGGAAGAGGGAACGTTATTTAACAATGTTTGATAATTGTTCCTATTTTTTTCTAACAAAATGCACCGAAATATTTTCTTTTTTTAAATTCAATTTATAAATAAATAAATTCTGTATATAAATAAAAAATTTAATACCCCTCATGTTGTTCCCACATCCCTAACACTCGCGCTTTCTCTCTCAACAAACGCAGCCTGCCTTACCAGGGAGACACAAGCGCCATCTGCTCAGGAAAAAACCAATACCGACCACTTTTATTAGCAAAAACCACCAATAAAACCACCCTTTTCAGCAGAAATCCCAACTAAAAACCAGCACCCACCATCCTTCCTGCAAAAACCACTTAGCCAACTCGACACAACTCACTTTTCAGCAAAAACCACCCACCCAACTGGACCCAACTCACTCATATTCCTCCCTCTAGCAAAAACAAACAGCATGCCCTCAAGAGAGCAACAGCTGATTTTTTTATGGGAGACTCTCAGACGGTAGTAGCGTGATTTTTGAAGCTTGGAACAAGCGACAGTACGGTATGGGTTTATCAAAAATAGACATTTCTTCATTTTTTAAGTTGAAAAATTAGGGTTATACATACTGTTGTGAAAATAGTTGTTACTGTTCTAAAAGCAGAAGCTTCCCCGGTAAATAAGCTTCGATTTTAATTTTGTTGTTTTGGTTCTCGGGGGGTGGGGACTCGGATTTGGCTTCCAGGTTTAGGGTTCTGTAATTTTCCTTTATTATTCTTATTATTTGGGGTGCATCAATTTTTATTTTATTTTTCTTTTGTGTGCCTCTTTTTTGCTCTTTCTCCGTGTATGTGTGTGCCTTATTCAGATTTGATTTTCCAGCTTTCAACTTGTCTTCCCACTTTATGCCCCCTTTCCCTCTCTGCCATCCGATGAGCAAATCCATTCACAGATGATTTGGACTGCACATTTTCTGGAGGGAGGAAAATGGGTGAGTTGGGTTGGTACTAGTTTTTGCTGGAAGGGTGGAAATGAATGAGTTGGTTTGGTGCTGGTTTTTACTGGAAGAGAGGAAAATAAGTGAGTTGGATTTTCGGCCTTTCAGCAGAAGGTACTGTACTGCTTGTTTTTACTAGGAGGGAAGATGAGTTGGGTCTCAGCTATTTTGTACTTCTTGAAAGATAAAAAGTTCCCACATCTTTAACTGTTCAGTCGCTTTCTATCTTGACTGACAGTTAGGGATATTGGAACTTTCTCTCTTTCTAGAAGTACAACACCAGTACTGTAACCCAACTCATTTTCCAGAGCTAGGAGACCTAACTCACTTATTATCCACATTTCCAGTAATAACCAGTACTGACCAATGGACTCATTTTGCTCCCTTGAGAAAAACTAGCACCCATTTTGCTCCCTCCAGAAAAACTAGTACCAACCTAACTTGCTCATTTTCCTCCCTCCAACAAAAACCAACAACATGCCCCTAAGAAGAGAGTAGTAGCGTGATTTTTTAAGTTCGAAGCGAACGACAGTACGGTATGGGTTTAGGAAAAATAGATGTTTTTTTTTTATTTTTTACATTGAAAAATTTGGATTCGGACTACGTACTGTTGTGAAAATAGTTGTTATTGTATTATAACAAATTTTCTGCTACTTTCTATAAGTAAGATGCTGCTTTCATTTTTTTATATTTAACAGCATAATATATGCTTTGCAATTGTTTTTTAAGAAACTTGCGCATACTTTGCAGTAGTCTCTTCCATTGAAGCTTCTTGTAGGATTCAAGAAGAGATAGTGGCAACTAATAAAGGACTTGGCAATAGTCGTCTCTCAGTTCAGCACTCCATTGAATTATGTCCATATGTTTTGCAACAAGAGAGTGGATTTGTAGAGACCCCCCTCACAAACAATTGGTAAAAACAATACAACATAATGAAGGTCTGGTTCTTGAAGAAAATTTGGCATACGTGGGAGAAGTCCAAGGTTTACATGCAGTTAATGTGGTATGAATTTTGTTAATATAATTTTGTAATTGTTTCTCAATTTACTAGTATTTCTTTATTATTATTATGAGATGGTACTCAACTCTCGTATTCTATGATGTTAATTGGTCATGGCCGAGAATGGCCAACTGGTAAACCATATGCAAAGTTTCAGAACAGCTATGGCACTGACGGTGGATGAGATGGGACAGGAGCTATAATGTTCGATACTTTGTGGAATATTTTTGTTCCTCTCTTAGCAAAATAAGGTAGTTAGCATTTTTGTTTTTGTTGTTTTGAAATTTAACCTTTTTTTTAGCACAATTTTTGGATTCAAATCATTTCAACTACTACACTAGAAAACTGTGTAATTTTCTATAATTTGTTGTGTAATTTTGCAAGTAATTGTACATTTTGTCACCCTCACTCTTGCAAGAGTGAATTACGAATTTGGCATCCGGTTGTTGGATATTAGGGTTGTCTTCCCGCTAACAATGCTAGCAACATGCCCCTTGGACCCAACTAAAATATATATACCCACCCAATTGCACAGCCCTCGAAGCCGCCTTAATAAGGTAATAAAGAAAAAAATTTTAAAAGTGATTTTTTTTGTTTCCTAATGGCCCCTCTTTGGATAAGATTAAGAATTTTAATCATTTGCATTTTTGCATAGAGTTATCATATTAAACACTCATGTCTTCAACAGACCAAATCTCGCCAAGTCAACGAATCAAAGTAGGCACTACCATTAGTTAGAAGATATAGCCCATGCATCCATCAACATTGTTTAGAGTCCAAGAGACTGGCTGACCCAGGGGGCAGTGGAAGGTCTTATAAACAAAAGAACTTGGGAAGCCAACTTGCTTCAGATATTATATATACATGCAAGCAACGACCTTGAGCACAAATCAAGAGAAAAGCAAATGACCATAACATTACCCTTGTGCAGTAAATGACTTAAATGTTAAAAATTGTTCAATATTATATGAAACGGAGTTACCATCCATCAATTGCCCCTTGCACTAGCATTGCTAGCAGGAAGACAACCCTGCTATCCACCAAACGGATGCCAAATTCCTAATTCACTCTTGCAAGAGCCTAGGCCACAAAGTATACAATCACTTGCAAAACCACACAACAAATTACAGAAAATTAGGCAGTTTACAGTGCAGTAGTTGAAATCATTTGATTCCAAAGATTGTGAAAAAATAAATTAAATTGCAACAAAACCAAAACAAAAATGGGAGCAACCTTATTAAGATAAGAGAGGAACAAAAATATTCACAAAGCATCGAACATTATAGTTCCTGTCCCATCCCTTCCACGTTTAGTGCCATAGCTGTTTTGAAACTTTGTATATGGTTTACCAGTTGGTCATTCTGACCAATGACCAATGAACATCACAGAATGCGAGAGTTGACTGCCATCTCTATCATGTTTTAGTTTGCCTTGTGTCTTATCGATCATCTTGCTGCCATCACTACCTTGCTTTTTGCGCAACTTGTAGTAGCCAACAACAGGTCATTGCTGAATGTGCTCAATTACCCTCTCGGTAATAATCTCATAATTATCAATCTTGCCAAATTTTGGCCAATCCTATATGAAGACAAAAAAAATATAAGTTACCTGACACAATAACAAAAAAAAAACTAGTAAATTGAGAAAAAATTTACAAAATTATATTGAAAAAATGAGTACCACATTAACTGTATGTAATCCTTGGACTTCTCCCACGTATGCCAAATTTTCTTCAAGGACCAGGCCTTTATTATGTTGTATTGCTTTTACCAATTGTTGGTGCAGGGGGTCTCAACAAATCCACTCTCTTGCACAACATATGGACACAATTCAATGGAGTGCTGAACCGAGAGACAATGATTGCCAAGTCGTTCATTAGGTGCAACTGTCTCTTCTTGAATCCTACAACGAGCTTCAATGGAAGAGACTAGTGCAAAGTATGCGCAAGTTTCTGAAAAAAAATTGCAAAACATATATTATGCTGTTAAATATATAAAAAAAAAATGAAAGAGCAGCATCTTACTCATAGAACAGTAACAACTATTTTCACAACAGTATGTAAAACCCAAAATTTTCAACGTAAAAGATGAAGAAACATCTATTTTTGCTGGTTTCGAGCTCCAAAAATTACCCTACTACATTCTGAGAGTCATCGATCCTCCCATGAAAAAATCAGCTGTTGCTCTTTTCTTGAGAGCTGGTTTTTGCAAGAGGAGGAATCTGAGTGAGTTGGGTCGAGTTGGGTGGGTAGTTTTTGCTGAAAAGTGAGTTGGGTCGAGTTGGCGAAGTGGTTGCAGGAGGGATGATGGGTGCTGGTTTTTACTTGTGAGTTTTGCTCAGGGTGGTTTTACTGGCAGTTTTTGCTAATATAAGTGGTCGGTATTGGTTTTTTCCTGAGGCGCTTAGGTCTCCCGGGTAAGGCAGGCTGCGCTTTTGAGAGAGAATGCGTGAGTGTTAGGGATATGGGAACAACATGAGGCATATTAAATTTTTTATTTATATACATAATTTATTTAATTATCAATTAAAATTTACAAAATAGCCAGGAGACCCAACTCATCTTCCCTCCCAGCAAAAACAAGCAGTACAGTACCTTCTGCTGAAAGGCCGGAAACCCAACTCACTTATTTTCCTTAAAAACCAGCACCGAACCAACTCATTCATTTCCTCCCATCCAGCCAAAACCAGTACTGACCCAACTCACTCATTTTCCTCCCTCTAGAAAATGTGCTGTCCAAATCTTCCGCGAATGGATTTGGTCATCGGAGGGCAGAGAGAGAAAGGGGGCATAAAGTGGGAAAACAAGTTGAAATCTTGAAAATCAAATCTGAATAAGGCACACACATACACGGAGAAAGAGCAAAAAAAGAGGAAAACAAAAGAAAAAGAAAATAAAAATTGATGCACCCCAAATAATAAGAATAATAAAGGAAAAATACAGAACCCTAACCCTATACTCCAAATCCGAGCCCCCACCCCCCAAGAACCAAAACAACAAAATTAAAATTGAAGCTTATTTACCAGGGAAGCTTCTTCTTCTTGTTGCAACGGCTGGTTGTTGTACTGTGCCGTTTAAGGTTTGGGCGGCTGCTTCGAAATGTGGGTACGACCTTGCCAGATCTCAGCTTAACACCGTCGCCACTCATCTTGCCGGAAAAGGGGGAAGTTAGCTATCGCGCCTAGTGGTCTAGCGAGGTTTCTAGAGTTGAAAGAAAAGAGGGAGAGCTTAGAGAAAGAAGACATGGGCGGAGAGAGAAGAATGCACCATATTTATTCACGTGGTGTCTAAAGTCTGCCCAGACTTAATAATCAAAAGGCACTGTATCATTCCACCATATTTAGTTATATCAGGTCTCACCAACCATCCCCATTAGTTATATTTAGTTAAAAGGAACGAATTTAGCGGTTATTAACGGAATCACAACAAAATTTTTTCCTATTAAAAATGCTATATCTAGTCCATGAAACTTCAACCAATGTTTTTGGGAATTGAGTTATAAGAAATGTCTAGTCCTTCCATTGAGCCATTATAGTAGAACTTGTATAAACGATTCATTAGGTTATTAAAGATTATTATAAATTTTATAAGAGTTTGGACATATGATATTGTCAATGATAATTGAGACATCAATTAGTACTACTGCCCTACTAAACATTTTAATAAAGATATAAAAAAGATTTAAAGGATGAGTAATTTCTATAATAATCTCAATTTATATTTTTACAAAAATTCCTAAAAAAGTCATAATATTTTGAAAACAACTTTAAATTCTTGCAAAGGTCATTAATAAATGAAATTCAAGATATATTTAATTTAATATAGTGAAAGTATACGCAAATCTTTTCTCATTTGCAAATTGTTTGATTGTATGTTAATTCTAAAAGAGCTTTTATCTTAATAAGTTATTCACGTGAAATCTGTAAATTTGGGGTGAAACTCCAGCTTATAAATTTGGTTGAGTAGCCCAAACAAACTAATACTACTATTATCAATCATAATTATTTTATTAGAAAATCTAACTTTCAACTTTCAATTTCCATTTTTATTTTGAAAATATTAATTGTTATTCTAAATGAGATTTTTTATAATATTTTTAAATTGTTTCATCTTTTAGAAGTATAATATGAAAAGTTTTGCATTTAAAACCTTTATATAAGGTGAGTATGGAAAATATACTTTTTGTCACTTTTATGTCTGATGGCTTGTTATTGCAAGACACTACATATTTTAAGATTTTCTTAAAATTAACCTTGAAAATTGTATGAAATCAAAAAGTATTGGGATGGAAGAAAATGAAGGAGAGGAAAAAGAGAAAAAAAAAGAAATAAGAGAAAACAATAAGCATACTACTTATTTAAAACTATTATTTATTTTTTGGTATATATTAAAAATACTAATATATATTTAAAATAAATGTAAATATCTACTAGAAATGTTTAACCTTAAAAATAATATTTTTTTGGTATATATTAAATGCTACGATTGTTTTTAAGAGAAAGGAAAATGCAGATGGAAGATGGAACGTTCTTTAATAATGTTTGATAATTGTTCCTATTTTTTCTAACAAAATGCACCGAAATATTTTCTTTTTTTAATTCAATTTATAAATAAACAAATTCTGTATATAAATAAAAAATTTAATACACCTGATGTTGTTCCCACATCCCTAACACTCACGCTTTCTCTCTCTCAAGAAGTGCAGCTTGCCTTACAAGGAGACCCAAGCGCCGTCTGCTCAAGAAAAAACCAATACCGACCACTTTTATTAGCAAAAACCACCAGTAAAACCACCCCTTTTTGCTTTACATAAAGAGGGAGAAGTGCACTTTCGCGGTATAGGAAGTACACTTTATTGGTCATGTGGTAAGGAATGGATGAATTTGAATGGACGAGGAGAAGGTTCGAGCCATCCAAGATTGGGAGCCACCAAAGAATGTGTCTCAATTGCGGTCATTCCTTGGTTTAGCGAACTACTACTGATAGTTCATTGAGGGACACTCAACGCGGACGACTGCCCTAACTGATTTGTTAAAGAAAACTAGTTGTGAGAATGGACAACTTAATAGCAAATGGCCTTTGAGGGGTTGAAGGTTGTGGTAAGTAAAGAGCTTGTCCTTGTTCTCCCTGACTTTACTAAGACATTTGAAGTCCACACCAATGCTTCAAACTTTGTTATAGGAGGGGTCCTAATGCAAGAAGGACATACTGTGGCTTATGAGAGCCAAAAATTGAATGACACCGAACGGAAGTACACGGTGCAAGAGAAAGAGATGACCGCCATTGTACAATGTCTTCATACTTGGCTCCATTATCTATTGTGTTCTCAGTTTTTGATCAAGACGGACAATGTGGCCATTAGCTACTTCCAAACCCAAAAAAAGCTGACCCCAAAGCAAGCTACTTGGCAAGACTACTTGGTTGAGTTTGATTATACGTTGGAATATAAGCCAGGCAAAGCCAAAGTAGTCGCTAATGCCTTAAGTCACAAAGTTGAATTAGCAGCCATCTCTTGCATAAAAGTGGATATCAAAGACCTAATCCAAGAAGGGCTCAATCATCATCCCATGGCTAGACAACATATTGACCTTGTTGTCAAGAGGGGGACAAAGTAATACAACATAATGAAGGTCTGGTCCTTGAAGAAAATCTGGCATACGCGGGAGAAGTCCAAGGCTTCCATGCAGTTAATGTGGTACGCATTTTTTCAATATAATTTTGTAATTTTTCTCAATTTACTAGTTTTTTTTTTTGTTATTGTGTCAAGTAACTTATATTTTCTTGTCTTCATATAGGATTGGCCAAATTTTCGTAAGATTGATAATTATGAGATTATTACCGAGAGGGTAATTGAGCACATTGAGCAACGACCTGTGGTTGGCTACTACAAGTTGCGCAAAAAGCAACGTAGTGATGGTAGTAGGATGATCGGTAAGACACGAGGCAAACTAAAACAAGATAGAGATGGTAGTCAACTCTCGCATTCTGTGATGTTCATTGGTCATGGGTGAGAATGGCTAACTGGTAAACCATATGCAAAGTTTCATAACAACTATGGCACTAAACGTGGATGGGATGGGACAGGAACTATAATGTTCCATGCTTTGTGAATATTTTTGTTCCTCTCTTATCTAAATAAGGTTGCTCCCATTTTTGTTTTTATTTTGTGTCATTTAATTTTTTTTTTTCACAATCTTTGGAATCAAATGATTTCAACTACTACACTATAAAACCGCCTAATTTTCTGTAAATTGTTGTATGGTTTTGCAAGTGAATGTATATTTTGTGGCCCTGGCTCTTGCAAGAGTGAATTAGGAATTTGGCATTAGTTTGGTGGATATTAGGGTTGTCTTCCCGCTAACAACGCTAGTGCAATGGGCAATTGATGGATGGTGACTGCGTTTCATATAATATTGAACAATTTTAACATTTAAGTCATTTACTGCACAAGGGCAATGTTATGGTCATTTGCTTTTCTCTTGATTTGTGCTCAAGGTTGTCGCTTGCATGTATATATAATATCTAAAGGAAGTTGGCTTCCCAAGTTCATTTGTTTGTAAGACCTTCCATCTCCTCTTGGGTCAGGAGGTCTCTTGGACTCTGGACAATGTTGATGGATGTATGGGCTATATCTTCTAACTAATGGTAGTGCCTACTTTGATTTGTTGACTTGGTGAGATTTGGTTTGTTCAAGACATGAGTGTTTAATATGATAACTCTGAGCAAAAATGCATACTAGTAAAATTCATAATCTTATCCAAAGATGGGCCATCAGGAAACAAAAAAAATCTCTTTTTAAAATTTTTTTCTTTATTTCTTTATTAAGTCGGCTTCTAGGACTGTGCATTTGGGTGGGTATATATATTTTAGTTGGGCCACCTTTGAGTTCCATTGGACCCAACCTGAGTTGATCCAATCGTAAGATGATTGGGCTAGGCATGAAGTATTGTTAAAATGACAAAAGATCCTCTCTTGCCACCTCTAGTAGCAGATTTTTTAGTTGTTTTGATTCAAAATAATATTCAATAACGTTTAATAATATTTTTACAAAAAGTGCAAAGAAAAGTTTTCACTAGGCTAAACTTATCCCGCCAAAATATGGTAGAATAATTATAAGTTCATTACGTATTCTTATATGACATTAATTATTAAGGTTAAACATTTCTAGTAGATATTTACATTGATTTTAAATATATATTAGTATTTTTAATATATACCAAAAAATAAATAATAGTTTAAAATAAGTAGTATGCTTATTTTTTTATTTATCTTATTTTTTTCTCTTTTTCTTCTCCTTCATTTTCTTCCTTGCCAATACTTTTGATTTCACACAAATTTCAAGGTTAATTTTATGAAAATCCTAAAATATGTAGTGTCTTGCAATAACAAGCCATCAGACATAAAAGTGACAAAAAGTACATTTTCCATACACACCTTATATAGAGGTTTTAAATGCAAAACTTTTCATATTATACTTCTAAAAGATGAAACAATTTAAAAATATTTTAACAAATCTCATTTAGAATAACAATTAATATTTTGAATAAAAAAGGAAATTGAAAGTTCAAAGTTAGATTTTCTAATAAAATAATTATGATTGATAATAGTAGTGCTTAGTTTGTTTGGGCTACTCAACCAAATTTATAAGCTGGAGTTTCACCCCAAATTTATAGATTTCACGTGAATAACTTATTAAGATAAAAGCTCTTTAAGAAGTAATATAAAATCAAACAATTTGCAAATGAGAAAAGATTTATTTAGGAATTTTTGTAAAAATATAAATTGAGATTATCATAGAAATTACTCATCCAAGAAATCTTTTTTATATGTTTATTAAAATGTTTAGTAAGGCAATAGCACTAATTGATGTCTCAGTTATCATTGACAATATCATATGGCCAGATACATACAAAATTTATAATAATCTTTAAGCACCCACCATCCTTCCTGCAAAAACCACTTAGCCAACTCAACCCAACTGACTTTTCAGCAAAAACCACCCACCCAACTCGACCCAACTCACTCATATTACTCCCTCTAGCAAAAACCAACAACATGCCCTCAAGAAAAGAGCAACAGCTGATTTTTTCATGGGAGGATCGACGACTCTCCGACGGTAGTAGCGTGATTTTTGAAGCTCAAAACCAGTGACAATACAGTATGCGTTTAGCAAAAATAGATGTTTCTTCATTTTACGTTGAAAATTATGGGTTTTACGTACTGTTGTGAAAATAGTTGTTACTGTTCTATAAGTAAGATGCTGCTCTTTCATTTTTTTTTATATTTAACTACATAATATATGTTTTGCAATTTTTTTTTCAGAAACTTGTGCATACTTTGCACTAGTCTCTTCCATTGAAGCTCGTTGTAGGATTCAAGAAGAGACAATTGCACCTAAAGAACAACTTGGCAATCATCGTCTCACGGTTTCGCACTCCATTGAATTATGTCCATATGTTGTGCAAGAGAGTGGATTTGTTGAGACCCCCTGCACCAACAATTGGTAAAAGCAATACAACATAATGAAGGCCTGGTCCTTGAAGAAAATTTGGCATACGCGGGAGAAGTCCAAGGCTTACATACAGTTAATGTGGTACGCATTTTTTCAATATAATATTGTAATTTTTTTTCTCAATTTACTAGTTTTTTTTTTGTTATTGTGTCAAGTAATTTATATTTTTTTTGTCTTCATATAGGATTGCCAAAATTTGGCAAGATTGATAATTATTAGATTATTACTGAGAGGGTAATTGAGCACATTGAGCAACGACCTGTTGTTGGCTACTACAAGTTACGCAAAAAGCAATGCAGTGATGGCAGTAGGATGATCGGTAAGACACAAGGAAAACTAAAACATGATAGAGATGGCAGTTAACTCTCGCATTCTGTGATGTGCATTGGTCATGGGTGAGAATGGTCAACTGGTAAACCATATGCAAAGTTTCAGAACAGCTATGGCACTAAACGTGGAAGGGATGAGATAGGAACAATAATGTTCGATGTTTTGTCAATATTTTTGTTCCTCTCTTATCTAAATAAGGTTGCTCCCATTTCCATTTTTTTTTTGTTTTGTTGCAATTTAACTTTTTTTTCACAATCTTTGGAATGAAATGATTTTAACTACTACACTGTAAAACATATAATTTTCTGTAATTTGTTGTCTGGTTTTGGAGGTAATTGTACATTTTGTGGCCCAGGCTCTTGCAAGAGTGAATTAGGAATTTGGCATCCATTTCGTGGATATCAGGGTTGTCTTCCCGCTGACAACGCTAGTGCAAGGGCAATTGATTGATGGTAACTACGTTTCATATAACTGAACAATTTTTAACATTTAAGTCATTTACTGCACAAGGGCAATGTTATGGTTATTTGCTTTTCTCTTGATTTGTGCTCAAGGTTGTCGCTTGCATGTATATATAATATCTGAAGCAAGTTGGATTCCCAGGTTCTTTTGTTTGTAAGACCTTCCATAGCCCCTTGGGTTAGGCAGTCTCTTGGACTCTGGACAATGTTGATGGATGTATGGGCTATATCTTCTAAGTAATGGTAGTGCCTACTTTGATTTGTTGACTTGGTGAGATTTGGTTTGTTCAAGACATGAATGTTTAATATGATAACTCTGAGCAAAAATTCATACTAGTAAAATTCATAAACTTATCCAAAGATGGGCCATCAAGAAACAAAAAAAATCTCTTTTTAAATTTTCTTTCTTTATTTCTTTATTAAGTCGGCTTCTAGGGCTGTGCAATTGGGCGGGTATATATATTTTAGTTAGGCCACCTTTGACTTCCATTGGACCCGACCTGAGCTGATCAAATCATAAGATGATTGGGCTAGGCATGAAGTATTGTTAAAATGACAAAAGATCCTCTCTTGGGCATGAAGCCCTTGCCATCTCTAGTAGTAGATTTTTTAGTTGTTTTGATTCAAAATAATATTCAATAATGTTTGATAATGTTTTTACATAAATTGCGAAGAAAATTTTCCACCAGGATAAACTTATCCTACTAAAACTTGGTAGAATAATTATTAGTTCGTTACATATTCTTATATGACATTAATTATCGAGGATAAACATTTCTAGTAGATATTTACATTTATTTTAAATGTATATTAGTATTTTTAATATATACCAAAAAATAAATAATAGTTGTAAATAAGTAATATGCTTATTTTTTTTCTCTTATTTCTTTTTTTTTCTCCTTTTCTTCTCCTTCATTTTCTTCCTTGCCAGTACTTTTTGATTTCATACAAATTTCAAGGTTAATTTTAAGAAAATCTTAAAATATGTAGTGTCTTGCAATAACAAGCCATCAAACATAAAAGTGACAAAAAGTATATTTTCCATACACACCTTATATAGAGGTTTTAAATGCAAAACTTTTCATATTATACTTTTAAAAGATGAAACAAATTAAAAATATTTTAACAAATCTCATTTAGAATAACAATTAATATTTTGAAAATAAAAAAAGAAATTGAAAGTTCAAAGTTAGAAATAAAGTTAGTTTAAAGTTCAAAGCAGCGCCAAACCTTAAACGTCGCTATAAAACAACTAGTCGTCGCAACAAGAAGAAGAAGCTTCCTTGGTAAATAAGCTTCGATTTTAATTTTGTTGTTTTGGTTCTTGGGGGGTGGGGGCTCGGATTTGGGGTCCAGGGTTAGGGTTCTGTATTTTTCCTTTATTATTCTTATTATTTGGGGTGCATCAATTTTTATTTTCTTTTTCTTTTCTGTGCCACCTTTTTGCTCTTTCTCCGTGTAATTGTGAGCCTTATTTAGATTTGATTTTCCAGATTTCAACTTGTTTTCCCACTTTATGCCCCCTTTCTCTCTCTACCCTCTGATGACCAAATCAATTCGCGATAGATTTGGACTGCACATTTTCTGGAGGGAGGAAAACGAGTGAGTTGGGTTGGTACTGGTTTTGGCTGGAAGGGAGGAAATGAATGAGTTGGCTCAGTGCTGGATTTTACCGGAAGAGAGGAAATAAGTGAGTTGGATTTCCGACCTTTCAACAGAAGGTACTGTGCAGCTTATTTTTGCTGGGAGGGAAGATGAGTTGGGTCTCCCGGCTATTTTGTAAATTTTAATTGATAAATAAATAAATTCTGTATATAAATAAAAAATTTAATAGGCCTCATGTTGTTCCCACATCCCTAACACTCACGCTTTCTCTTTCAAGAAGCACGGCCTGCCTTACCCGGGAGACCCAAGCGCCGTCTGCTCAGGAAAAAACCAATACCGACCACTTTTATTAGCAAATCTCACAAGTAAAAACCAGCACCCACCATCCTTCCTGCAAAAACCACTTAGCCAACTCGACCCAACTCACTTTTTAGCAAAAACCACCCACCCAACTCGACCCAACTCACTCATATTCCTCCTCTAGCAAAAACCAACAACATGCCCACAAGAAAAGAGCAACAGCTGATTTTTTCATGGGAGGATTGATGACTTTTAGACGGTAGTAGCGTGATTTTTTGAAGCTCAAACCAGCGACAGTACGGTATGGGTTTAGCAAAAATAGATGTTTCTTCATCTTTTACGTTGAAAAATTTGGGTTTTACGTACTGTTGTGAAAATAGTTGTTACTGTTCTATGAGTAAGATGTTGCTCTTTCTTTTATATATATATATATATATATATATATATTTAGCTACATAATATATGTTTTGCAATTTTTTTTCAGAAACTTGCGCATACTTTGCACTAGTCTCTTCCATTGAAGCTCGTTGTAGGATTCAAGAAGAGACAATTGCACCTAAAGAACAACTTGGCAATCATCATCTCTCGGTTCCACACTCCATTGAATTATGTCCATATGTTGTGCAAGAGAGTCGATTTGTTGAGACCCCCTGCACCAACAATTGGTAAAAGCAATACAACAAAATGAAGGCCTGGTCCTTGAAGAAAATTTGGCATACGCGGGAGAAGTCCAAGGCTTACATACAGTTAATGTGGTACACATTTTTTCAATATAATTTTGTAATTTTTTTCTCAATTTACTAGTTTTTTTTTGTTATTGTGTCAAGTAACTTATATATTTTTTTGTCTTCATATAGGAATTGCCAAAATTTGGCAAGATTGATAATTATGAGATTATTACCAAGAGGGTAATTGAGCACATTAAGCAACGACCTGTTGTTGGCTACTACAAGTTGTGCAAAAAGTAACGCAGTGATGGCAGCAGGATGATCGGTAAGACACAAGGCAGACTAAAACATGATAAAGATGGTAGTCCACTCTCGCATTCTGTGATGTTCATTGGTCATGGGTGAGAATGGCCAACTGGTGAACCATATGCAAAGTTTCAAAACAGCTATGACACTAAACGTGGAAGGGATGGGATAGGAACTATAATGTTCAATGCTTTGTGAATATTTTTGTTCCTCTCTTATCTAAGTAAGGTTGCTCCAATTTTTTTTTTGTTTTGTTGCAATTTAATTTTTTTTTTCACAATCTTTGGAATCAAATGATTTCAACTACTACACTGTAAAACCGCCTAATTTTCTGTTATTTGTTGTGTGGTTTTGCAGGTGATTGTATATTTTGAGGCCTAGGCTCTTGCAAGAGTGAATTAGGAATTTGACACCCGTTTCATGGATATCAGGGTTGTCTTCTTGCTAACAACGCTAGTGCAAGGGGCAATTGATGGATGGTAACTCCTTTTCATATAATATTGAACAATTTTTAACATTTGCTTTCCTCTTGATTTGTGCTGAAGGTCGTCACTTGCATGTATATATAATATCTGAAGCAAGTTGGCTTCCCAAGTTCTATTGTTTGTAAGACCTTCCACCACCCCCTGCGTTAGCCGGTCTCTTGGACTTTGGACAATGTTGATGGATGTATGGGCTATATCTTCTAACTAATGGTAGTGCCTACTTTGATTCGTTGACTTGGCGAGATTGGGTGTTGAAGACATGAGTGTTTAATATGATAACTCTGTGCAAAAATGCAAATGAATAAAATTCATAATCTTATCCAAAGAGGGGCCATCAGGAAACAAAAAAAATCTCTTTTTAAAATTTTTTTTCCTTGTTACATTATTAAGGCAGCTTCGAGGGTTGTGCAATTGGGCGGGTATATATATTTTAGTTGGGCCACCTTTGACTTCCATTGGACCCGACCTAAGTTGATCCAATCGTAAGATGATTGGGCTAGGCATGATGTGTTGTTAAAATGACAAAAGATCGTCTCTTGGGCTTGAAGCCCTTGCCACCTTTCGTAGCCAATTTTTGAGTTGTTTTAATTCAAAATAATATTCAATAATGTTTGATAATGTTTTTACATAATGTGTGAAGAAAATTTTTCACCAGGCTAAACTTATCCTGCCAAAATATGGTAGAATAATTATTAGTTCATTACGTATTCTTATATGACATTAATTGTCAAGGTTAAACATTTCTAGTAGATATTTACATTTATTTTAAATATATTAGTATTTTTAATATATACCAAAAAATAAATAATAGTTTTGAATAAGTAGTATGCTTATTTTTTTATTTATCTTATTTTTTTCTCTTCCTCACCAGTACTTTTTGATTTCATACAAATTTCAAGGTTAATTTTAAGAAAATCCTAAAATATGCAATGTCTTGCAATAACAAGCCATCAAACATAAAAGTGACAAAAAGTATATTTTTCATACACACCTTATATAGAGGTTTTAAATGCAAAACTTTTCATATTATACTTCTAAAAGATGAAACAATTTAAAAATATTTTAACAAATCTCATTTAGAAAAACAATTAATATTTTGAAAAAAAGAAGAAATTGAAAGTTCAAAGTTAGATTTTCTAATAAAATAATTATGATTGATAATAGTAGTGCTTAGTTTGTTTGGGCTACTCAACCAAATTTATAACCCGGAGTTTCACCCCAAATTTACAGATTTCACGTGAATAACTTATTAAGATAAAAGCTCTTTAAGAAGTAATATAAAATCAAACAATTTGCAAATGAGAAAAGATTTGAGTATACTTTCACTATATTAAATTAAATATATCTTGAATTTCATGTATTAATGGCCTTTGCAAGAATTTAAAGTTGTTTTCAAAATATTATGACTTTGTTTGGAATTTTTGTAAAAATATAAATTGAGATCATCATAGAAATTACTCATCCATTAATTTTTTTTATATTTTTAATAAATTTTTAGTAGGGTAATAGTACTAATTGATGTCTCAGTTATCATTGACAATATCATATGGCCAGATACTTACAAAATTTATAATAATCTTTATTAACCTAATAAGTCGGTTATACAAGTTCTATTATAATGGTTCAATGGAAGAACTAGACATTTCTTATATAGCATTTTTAACAGGAAAAAATTTTGTTGTGATTCCATTAATAACTGCTAAATTCGTTCCTTTTGTTTCTAATTTGGACGGTTGGTAAGACCTGATATATAAACCTTTGCGGTTAATAGTTAATAACTATTGTTGTATGATATAGTGCATTTTGATTATTAAGCCTAGGTAGACTTTAGACAACACGTGTATAAATATGGTGTATTCAAGTACTGTAGCATTATTTCCATGGAAATACAAGGGAGACCCAACTCATCTTCCCTCCTAGCAAAAACAAGCAGTACAGTAGCTTCTGCTGAAAGGCCGTAAATCCAACTCACTTATTTTCCTCTCTTTCAGTAAAAACCAGCACCAAACCAACTCATTCATTTCCTCCCTTCCAACAAAAAACCAGTACCGAAGGGGGCATAATGTGGGAAAACAAGTTGAAATTTGGAAAATCAAATCTGAATAAGGCACACACATGCACGGAGAAAGAGCAAAAAAGAGGCACACAAAAGAAAAAGAAAATAAAAATTGATGCACCCCAAATAATAAGAATAATAAAGGAAAAATACTGAACCCTAACCTTGGACACCAAATCTGAGCCCCCACCGCCGAGAATCAAAACAACAAAATTAAAATCGAAGCTTATTTACCAGGGAAGCTTCTGCTTTTAGAACAGTAACAACTATTTTCACAACACTACGTATAACCCAAATTTTTCAACGTAAAAAATGAAGAAACATCTATTTTTGCTAAACCCATACCGTACTGTCACTGGTTTCGATCTTCAAAAATCACGCTACTACCTTTTGAGAGTCGTCGATCCTCCCATGAAAAAAATCAGTTGTTGCTCTCTTAAGGGCATGTTGTTTGTTTTTGCTAGAGGGAGGAATATAAGTGAGTTGGGTCCAATTGGGTGGGTGGTTTTTGCTGAAAAGTGAGTTGGGTCGAGTTGGCTAAGTGGTTTTTGCAGGAAGGATGGTGGGCGCTGGTTTTTACTTTTGAATTTTGCTAAAAGTGGTGGTTTTACTGGTGGCTTTTGCTAATAAAAGTGGTCGGTATTGGTTTTTTCCTGAGCAGACAACGCTTGGGTCTCCCTGGTAAGGCAGGCTATGCTTCTTGAGAGAAAGAAAGCATGAGTGTTGGGATGTGGGAACAACATGAGGCATATTAAATTTTTTATTTATATACAGAATTTACTTATATATAAATTGAATTAAAAAAAGAAAATATTTCGGTGCATTTTGTTAGAAAAAAATAGGAACAATTATCAAACATTATTAAAGAATGTTTCCTCTTCCATCTACATTTTCATCTCTCTTAAACACAAACACAATCGTAGCTTTCATCATTTATAAAAACACTAGTAATGTATAACGTTAATGCAAAAATAACTAAATCATGTCATCGTAAATTGATGTTTGTGACATATAGCAAGTAATTGCTGGAAGGTTTCACAAAGCTAACTTGCTTCACAGATCCACGAGATTCAAATCACCATTGGATAGCCCATTTGAAGTACATAACCGAAAATGTTGAGAAGACTGCCCATTATTCATCAATGACAAAATTTTGGCACAAAAATTAGTCACACTTAAAATTTGTTGAAAATTATAGAAATACACAAAATATAGATGTAACAGTAAAATGCAGACCATGCATAAAAGTCCCAACCTTTGGAGGGTGACTTTAAATGATCCCACCTCATAAAAGTACAATGATGTGGCCAATTTTTAATTTTTTAGATAACAAATCCTTAAATTTTTAAAATAATTTCGACAATAAAATTACTTTTTCTGAACAAAATTTATAGACCTGTGCCATGCAATTGAAGTATGTTAGATAATGTGGCCATTAGCTACATGCAAACCCAAAAATAGTCTGATGCCGAAGCAAGCTAGCTAGCAATACTACTTGGCTGAGTTTGATTATACGTTGGAATATAAGCTAAGCAAAGCCAAAGTAGTGGCTAATGCCTTAAGTTGCAAAGCTGAATTGGCAGCCATCTCTCGCGTAAAAGAGGATATCAAAGACCTAATCCGAAAAGGGCTCAATCATCATCCCATTACTAGACAACATATTGACCTTGCTGTCAAGAGGGGGACAAAAAGGTTCGAGGGAGGCAACTTTATGTGCCAAAATGGGGGAATATAAGACGCTCCCTCATTAAAAAGTGTCATGATACCAAGTGGGCATTACACCCAAGCATGAAGTGGATGTAGGCATTATTGGAGGCAACATACTATTGGCCTCAGTTGAGGGATGAGTTTAAGATGTATGTTCGAACATGTCTTGTGTGCCAACAAGACAAGGTTGACCACTAATTACTTGGATGCTTAATGGAACCGTTACCAATACCTCAAAGGCCTTGGGAGACCATTATAAAGGACTTTATTTTTGCATTACCAAAGTCAAAAGGGCAGGGTCAATTATACTTGTCGAGGATTGCTTTTCAACGTATGGGACCTTCATCCCTGCCCTAATTGATTGTACAGCCAAAGAGGCAATCCGGCTATTCTTTAAGAATGTGGTAAAATATTGGTTGCCTCGCCACATCGTAACTGATCGTGATCCTTGTTTCACTGGTCGATTGTGGGACGAGTTGTTCAAACTCTTAGGGACTAAGTTGCATTTCTCCATGAGTTTTCACCCTTGAATCGACAACCAAACTGAGAGGGTGAATGCTCTTTTGGAGTGTTACCTTCGACACTTTGTAAGTGCCAACCAATGTGATTTGGGTAGACTCCTGGACATGGCTCAATTTTCTTACAATCTACAAAAGAGTGAGGCAACTAGGAGAAGTCCCTTTAAGTTGGCCATTGGGCAACAACCTTTAACACCCCACAGCGTGGATACAGATTCGTCAACCAGAAGCCCATGAGTCCTAAAGATGGCTAAGTCATGGAAGGAATAAGCCGACATAGCTCGTTCCTACCTTGACAAGGCAGTTAAGAAGAAGAAGAAATGGGTAGACAAGAGAAGATGACAAGTTGAGTTTGCTGTTGGAGACAAGGTAATGGTCAAATCTTGCCCCAAAAATTCAAAGCTTTTCGTTCTGTCTATAAGGGTCTAATAAGGAGGTATGAGGGACCTTATTTAGTCTTGGGAAATGTTAGTAAGGTCTCTTATAATTTTTGAAAATTATAGGAACTAAATTTAATCATAGAGTTCATTTGTATTGGAGTCATTGCTCAAGTTTGAGTACAAATTAGAAACCATTAATCGACAAAAAAAAAAAAGGTTTGAGAGTAAATTAATTTGAACGATGATAAGAAAAAAACTCTCAAATTTAATTGACAAAATCACATCATTAGGGAATCAAGGGATAGTTTAAACTAAAAAACAAACAACAAATCAGATATGGGCACGTATTGGCTTCCTTACAATAGCAAAGCAAAACAAAAGCTTAGTCTTAGAATCAAACTGTCCGAGCTACATGTTCATTTCATTGACTTCTATTACTTTACGTATGTTGAATCCACAAACTTGAGAGATGGTACTCAACTCTTGTATTCTATGGTGTTAATTGGCCATGGGTGAGAATGGCCAACTGGTAAACCATATGCAAAGTTTCAGAACAGCTGTGGCATTGACGGTGGATGACATGGGATAGGAACTATAATGCTTGATACTTTCTGTAATATTTTTGTTCCTTTCTTAGCTAAATAAGGTAGTTAGCATTTTTGTTTTTGTTGTTTTGCAATTTAACTTTTTTTAGCACAATTTTTGGAATCAAATCATTTCAACTACTACACTACAAAACTGTTTAATCTTCTATAATTTGTTGTGTAATTTTGTAGGTGATTGTACATTTTGTGGCCCTCACTCTTGCAGGAGTGAATTACGAATTCGGCATCTAGTTGCTGGATATCAGGGTTGTCTTCCCGCTAACAACGCTAGTGTAAGGGGCATGTTGCTAGCGTTGTTAGCGGGAAGACAACCTTGATATCCAGCAACTGGATGCCGAATTCGTAATTCTTTATATGAAGATAAAAAATATTAAGTAATTTGACACAATATCAAAAAAATAATAAAGAAATACTAGTAAATTGAGAAAACAATTACAAAATTATATTAACAAAATTCATACCACATTAACTGTATGTAAACCATGGACTTCGCCCACGTATGCCAAATTTTCTTCAAGAACCAGACCTTCATTATGTTGTATTGTTTTTACCAATTGTTCGTAAGGGGGGTCTCAACAAATCACCACTCTCTTGTTGCACAACATATGGACATAATTCAATGGAGTGCTGAACTGAGAGACGACGATTGCCAAGTCCTTTATTAGTTGCAACTGTCTCTTCTTGAACCCTACAACGAGCTTCAATGGAAGAGACTACTGCAAAGTATGGGCAAGTTTCTTAAAACAAAATTGCAAAGCATATATTATGCTGTTAAATAAATTAAAAAAAAATGAAAAAGCAGCATCTTGCTTATATAAAGTAGCATAAAATTTGTTATAATCCAATAACAACTATTTTCACAACAGTACGTAGTCCGAATCCAAATTTTTCAACGTAAAAAATGAAGAAACATCTATTTCCCTAAACTCATACCGTACTGTCGTTGGTTTCGAGCTTAAAAAATCACACAACTGCTCTCTTCTTAGGGGCATGTTGTTGATTTTTGTTCGAGGGAGGAAAATGAGTAAGTTGGGTTGGTACTAGTTTTTCTGGAGGGAGCAAAATGGGTACTAGTTTTTCTCGAGGGAGCAAAATGAGCCAGTTGGTCGGTACTGGTTATTACTGGAAATGTGGATAATAAGTGAGTTAGGCCTCCCGGCTCTGAGTAGAGGGAAAATGAGTTCGGTCTCCCAGTTCTTAAGCCACACAGTACCGGTGCTGTACTTCTAGAAAGAGAGAAAGTTCCAATATCCCTAACTATCAGTCAAGATAGAAAGTGACTGAGCAATTAAGGATGTGGGAACTTTTTCTCTTTCAAGAAGTACAAAATAGCCGGGAGACCCAACTCATCTTCCCTCCCAGCAAAAACAAGTAGTATAGTACCTTCTACTTAAAGGCCGGAAATCCAACTCACTTATTTTCCTCTCTTCCAGTAAAAACCAGCACCGAACCAACTCATTCATTTCCTCCCTTCCAGCAAAAACCAGTACTGACCCAACTCACTCATTTTCCTCCCTCCAGCAAATGTGCAGTCCAAATCTTCCGCGAATGGCTTTGGTTATCGAAGGGCAGAGAGAGAAAGGGGGCATAAAGTGGGAAAACAAGTTGAAAGCTGGAAAATCAAATCTGAATAATGCACACACATGCACGGAGAAAGAGTGAAAAAGAGGCACACAAAAGAAAAAGAAAATAAAAATTGATGCACCCCAATTAATAAGAATAATAAAGGAAAAATACAGAACCCTAACCCTGGACCCCAAATCCGAGCCGCCACCCCTTGAGAACCAAAACAATAAGATTAAAATCAAAGCTTATTTACCGGGGAAGCTTCTGCTTTTAGAACAGTAACTACTATTTTCACAATATTACATATAACCCAAATTTTTCAAAGTAAAAAATGAAGAAACATCTATTTTCACTAAACCCATACAATACTGTCGCTGGTTTCGAGCTTCAAAAATCACGCTACTATCGTCTGAGAGTCGTCGATCCTCCCTTGAAAAAACCAGCTGTTGCTCTCTTGAAAGCATGTTGTTGGTTTTTGCTAGAGGGAGGAATATAAGTGTGTTGGGTCTGGTTGGGTGGGTGGTTTTTGCTGAAAAGTGAGTTGGGTCGAGTTGGCTAAGTGGTTTTTGCAGGAAGGATGGTGGGTGCTGGTTTTTACTTGTGATTTTTGTTGCAAAGGGTGGTTTTGCTGGTGGTTTTTGCTAATAAAAGTGGTCGGTATTGGTTTTTTCCTAAGCAGATGGCGCTTGGGTCTCCCTGGTAAGGCAAGCTGCGCTTCTTGAGAGAGAGAAAGCGTGAGTGTTAGGGATGTGGGAAGAACATGAGGCGTATTAAATTTTTTATTTATATAAAGAATTTATTTATTTATAAATTGAATTAAAAAAAATATTTCGGTGCATTTTGTTAGAAAAAAATAGGAACAATTATCAAACATTATTAAAGAACGTTCCCTCTTCCATCTACATTTTCCTCTCTCTTAAACACAATCGTAGCTTTCATCATTTATAAAAACACAAGGGAATGTACAACGTTAATGCAAAAATAACTAAATCATGTCATCGTAAATTGATGTTTGTGACATATAGCAAGTAATTGCTGGAAGGTTTCACAAAGCTAACTTGCTTCACAGATCACAGGAATCAAATCACCATTAGACAGCCCATTCGCAGTAGATAACCGAAAATGTTGAGAAGACTGCCCATTATTCATCGACAAGATAATTTTGGCACAAAAATTAGTCACACTTAAAATTTGTTGAAAATTATAGAAATACACAAAATATAGATGTAACGGTAATATGCAAACCATGCATAAAAGTCCCAACCTTTGGAGGTTGACTTTAAATGATCCCACCTCACAAAAGTACAATGATGTGGCCAATTTTTAATTTTTTAGATAACAAATCCTTAAATTTTTAAAACAATTTTGACAGTAAAATTACTTTTTCAAAACAAATTTTATAGACCTGTGACATGCAAATGAAGTATGTCGGACATCCATCTTCGGCTAGACTACAATGGCTGCAAGCTCCATCACCATCTCCATTTTGAGTGTAATATTACTGCGTTCGAAGAGGCTACAGGCTCTCCATCACGGTGATATTTTTATGCTAATTGATTCAATTGCCCAAAGGAAAAGCTTTTTTTTTTTTTTTATACCAAGTCTGACCTTTCTTATCTTTGGCTCTATGTTTCGTGAAAATAAAAAATATCTGACCCCAGACAAATTTCAGTCAATTTATAATAATTAATAAAATAAATCACAATTTATTTATTTCATCCAAATATTTCGGTGCGATAGGTGAAACTATAAATAAATAAATAAATAACATTTTTTGCAAAACGACTGCTTTACTTCTTAATGCATCCATAAGCCCTAAATAATTACTACCTATTATTGCCATTTAATAATGAAGAAATTCGTTTGTCTACATAAAGCCATATGTTTAACTCTTCATCAAGTGTTTAATAGGAGCAAACATATTTTTTAAGGCATGTACAATTGTGGGAGTAATCCTACCAAATTTTAAGCAAGTGTAGAGTTTCCATAAGAACAAGACATCGTGTGACTAATAACATAATCATGCACATAAGTATAAATATTATACAGACATAGAGAGACAAACAAACACCATTATAGGTAGAAACAACAAAGAGTTCATCACGAAGGAAAAAAGAGCCACCCAGACCTCTTGTTTGTGGGTTCCCTCTCTCCCTCCTGAGTTATGGAATTTATTAAGCTTTGATGTTACCTAGAAGGTTGAAACTTTAAAAGGTATGGTTTGGCCTTGTAGATTTTTTAATTGTTCCAATGGATGATTATCCTATTGTACTTGGTATGGAGTTTATGGATCGTGTTAAGGCTGTGCCTATTCCTTTTGCGAACACAATATGTATCTTGGAGGAAGGCAACACCTGCATGGTGCCCTTGGCTTGAGAAACTGGCCTTTAATCGAGGCAAATCTCGGCTATGCAACTTTCCAAAGGTGTGAAGAAGGCACAACTCACCTTTCTTGTATCCTTAATGGATGGAAAGGATAATTCTGCAACAAAGGTCCTACCCAAAGAAGTCTCCCACGTCTTAGAGGAGTTCAAGGACGTTATGCCTCCCGAATTGCCTAAGAAGCTCCCACCTAAATGAGAGGTGGACCATAAGATTGAGTTAGTCCCTATAGCGAGACCACCTACTGCAGTGCCTTACCAAATGGCACCCCCTGAGTTAGAGGAACTCAGGAAGCATCTTAAGGAGCTATTGGATGCGGGTTACATTCAACCATCGAAGGCTCCATATGGTGCACTTGTGCTGTTCCAAAAGGAGCAGGATGGGTCACTCCGGCTATGCATCAACTACCAAGCGCTCAACAAAATCACTGAGAAGAATAAGTATGCCATTCCATTAATAGCTGACTTGTTCGATCAATTGGGTGAAGCACAATGGTTCTCTAAGCTGGATTTGAGATTGGGATACTACCAAGTGAGGATTGCGGAAGGAGATGAGCCAAAAACCACTTGCGTTACAAGGTATGGCTCCTTTGAGTTTTTAGTTATGCCATTTGGACTCACAAATGCCCCTGCCACATTCTGCACTCTTATAAATAGAGTTTTTGAGTCATTTTTGGATAAATTTGTCGTAGTATATTTGGATGATATCATTGTCTATAGTAAGACATAGGATGAGCACATTGGTCATCTACGACGAGTTTTTCAAGTACTAAGAAAGCACGAGTTGTACGTCAAAAGGGAGAAATGTGCCTTTGTGCAATGAGAGGTAACATTCTTAGGGCACATTGTTGGCGGAGGCAAATTACGGATGGACGAGTCCAAGGTGCAAGCCATCCACAATTGGGAGCGACATAAGAAGGTAACCGAGGCACGATCCTTTTTAGGCCTCGTTAACTATTATAAAAGGTTTATAAAGGTCTATTCCTCTATTGCAACTCCACTCACTGATTTATTGAAGAAGAATAGAATGTGGAGTTGGGATGAAAAATGCCAAAGAGCATTTGAACTGCTCAAGTAAGCAGTGGCTGACGAGCCAGTGTTGGCTCTTCCTGACCACACAAAACCTTATAAAATACATACTGATGCCTATGATTTTGCAATTGGTGGTGTGTTAATGCAAGAAGGGCATCCCATTGCGTATCAAAGCTACAAGTTGAATGAAACTGAGCGCCAATATACAGTCCAGGAGAAGGAAATGACTGCAATGGTACATTGCCTATGAAATTGATGACATTATTTGTTGGGGTCTAAGTTCATTGTGAAGACAGACAACATTGCCACAAGTTACTTCCTCAATCAGAAGAAGCTAATGCCAAAGCAAGTGAGGTGGCAAGCTTTCTTGGTAGAATTCGACATTGTGATGGAATATAAGCTGGGCAAGGCTAATTTGGTGGCTGATGCATTGAGTAAAAAGGCCGAACTAGCAACCATCACAAGTCCGAATTTCCCTTTGGTAGAACAAGTGAAGGAGGTTTTGAAGCACAACCCACAAGCCAAGAGCTTGAGAGAATTGGCAAGTAATGGGAAGACTCGTAGATTTTGGTGAAATATTGGGGCATCTCAAAGATGATTGTTAGTGATAGGGACACTCGCTTCACTGGGAGATTCTGGATTGAGCTATTCAAGTTAATGGGACTGAAGCTCAACTTCTCCAGAAGCTTTCATCCCCAAACTGACGACCAAACAAAAAGGGTGAATGCCTTGTTGGACCTGTTACTGAGGCATTACGTGAGTGCCAACCAGAGCAATTGGGCTAAGTTGCTTGACATAGCCCAATTCTTGTACAATTTACAGAAGAGCGAGTCAACTGGAGCTAGTCCATTTGAGGTTGCTACAGAACTACAACCATTGACTCCTCACACATTGGTAGTTGGCTACAAAGGGCCGAGTCTTGCTGCATTCATGTTTGCCAAGAGTTGGCATGAGAATTCCGACATGGCACGGGCACACTTGACTAAGGCTACCAAATGGATGAAGAAATGGGCTGATGCCAAGAGGAGACACTTGGAGTTTAAGGAAGGAGATTTGGTGATGGTGAAACTCCTTCCCCATCAAAGTCGAAGGCTTACCAAAGTGCATAAGGGCCTCGTTAGGCGTTATGAGGGACCATTCCCAGTGGAGAAGAGGATTAGGAAGCTAGCTTATCGATTAGCTCTACCATCACACCTCGAGATGCATCCAATATTCCACGTAAGCTTACTAAAGCCTTACCATCCTGATAAGGTAGAATTGAGCAAGGGGGAATTGAAAAGAGCCCTTACATCCATAACAACAATGCAAGATCATGACCTGGAGGAGATATTGGTGCATCGCGTCATTCCAAGGAGAGGCACCCATCCGAGTTATGTCGAGTACTTTGTTAAATAAAAAGGGTTGCCTGATAGCAAGGCAAGTTGGGAACATGAACTATGTTTGTGGAACAACATGGATTGATCAAGGCATACAAGAGGGACGCGACAAGGGCGTTGCCAGATTAAGTAGGGGAGAAAGTCACGCGCCACGTCATTCTGCCCAAATTAAGCTATTAAAGCGGCTTATTCTTCATAATTCTAGAAATATGTGGAAGCCTCTAGAATCTTGTAGATAGCTCCCTTATCTTCTTGTAAAGTGCAGAGTTATGTAGACTGATCTAGAAAGGGAATAAGGACCGTAAGATCAAAGAGATCCTAGCCATCCATTAGGGAGGTGGATCACTATATAAACCCTTAGGGACCTCATTTGTAAACCATCCAAGCAATTGTGTAATTGCATTCTTAAAGTAGTGTAATATTCTCCAAGTTCTCCAAATCTCTTGTCTACTTGTGTGCTTCTTTCAATTTTTCAGCTAGTAGCATTCTAGCTCTTGGAAAAGGCTGAACTAGCATTCGAGTCAAAGAATTGCTAATGTCGCACGGGTTTTTGGTTGATCAAGGCCAAGTCCGTGATAGCATGCATGAGAGGAGCCCACCCGACACTTGCTGGAAATGATTCATAGCCTTTCTCAAGACAAAGGATTGACCTGCCCGTGGCTCGAGCAACTCGTGCCATCTCGCTTGAACACACTAGCCTCCTTTCCATTTTCAAAGAGATAGAAGGGGTTTGGGGGGACGAATCAAAGCAACAAAGGGGTGAATCTCAGTGAATCGTAGCAGCAAGGCCACTCTGCCACTTACAATACCCCATTGGTGGTATGTGGGGGTGCAGCTACTCAAGGTCATTGGGTGCTGACAGAGTTCCTCAGTGGAGAGCAACACGCGCTCCATCCCCCACAGCACAACGATGTCTGTTGCCATAATCCTGCCTAGGCGATTGGCACCCCGCTGAAATGTCCTGGAATGTTCTAGGGAAGCCTAGAGTCTTACTAGGACCGTAGAACATTCCACCTTAGTCCATATCATTCTAGAATTCTTTTCATTAGGTGGACTTGTATAGATCCTTGTAGAATTCTCTAGATATTTGATTGTAGCTGTTAGAGTAAATGAATCCTAGCCATTTATTGATGAGGTAGACTTGTATATAAAGGGGATTAACCCCAAGGGCAGAAGGCATCCAATTCACTTGTATTCTCTCTCAAATCTAATATAATGTTCCCTTTTTCTCATCATTCTCTCTTGTGTATTTTGTGGTGCTCTACTCTCTCTTCAATATCCAAGGGGGAAGGCTGACCTACCTTCTACGAAGGGCATAGGGAAAGCTAAGTGCTGCACGGTTGTGGAGGAAATTCGTACGTTCGTGATAGTTGGTATCAGAGCCAAGGTTTTTGACGCATAATGTCGAGCACCATGGAAGAGAATGTGCTAAGGGAACACCAAGGGATGGAGAAGGGACGTGATCCATCTCCCACTCGAGATGGGAACAAGAAGAAAGAGCATAGACGCAGCAAGACTCGTTCTGCCATCACTCTTGCCACTTTAGAAGAAATGTCCAACATCCTTGAAGAAGTAATGTCTGCAATGGGTACACACATTGACATATTGAACATAAGTTTGATGCATTAGAATCTCGCACATTGGAAGAGCTTGATAAAGTTAAAGGGGACGTCAAAGAGTGTCTTTCCAAGAATGAAGATTGTTATGGGAGTGAGCAAGCCTTCAAGGTGACGATCATGCAGACCGTCAAATGCTTGCAAACTCAAGTGACCTCTTTAGAAACTATTCTGGAGGAGATGCACCAAGACATAGCCATGTGTAAGAGGGTTGTGGCTAGTGATGGTGGCTCAAGGGGAGCTTCTAGGGTGGAAGCTCCCAGGCCCAAGGAATTCTCGGGCAAGAGGGATGCTCAAGAGGTGGAGAATTTCCTTTGGTAAATGGAGAGATACTTTGAGTGTATAAAGATGATAGACAAGCCAGACAAGGTAAACAAGGCAACCCTTTACCTTGCGGATACAGCAACTTTGTGGTGGCAAACGAAGCATGCGGATATGCATAAGGGCATTTGCACCATAGCATGGGAGGACATCAAGAGGGAATTCAAGAGGTAGTTTTTCCCAGAGAACGTGGTGTATGAGGCACGTAAGCAACTGAGGGAGCTGAGACACAAGTCCTCTATCCCCGACTATGCTTGAAATTTCACTACGTTGTTGCTGAAAATACCTAACCTCTGGGCAGAATATGCACCATTCTCCTTTGTGGATGGACTCCAAAATTGGGCCAAACAAGAAGTGCAGGGGCGAGGGGCGAAAGACATTGATGAGGCCATTACAATTGTGGAGTCTCTCACTGAATATCAAAGGAGTGAGTCTTCTAAAAACAAGAGCAACGAGTGTCACAAGTAGTCGATGGTCCAGCAGAACAGATTGGTTCTCTACAATTGCTCAACGCTCTTAAGGGAAAACAAGATCTCTAAGCAATGAGAGGTAAGGGACTAATGTTTGTAGATGTGCAAATAAATAGATAGTATGCCCAAGTCATGATTGACATAGGCGCTACTCACTTCATCACCAACGAGGAAGCTAAACGGCTTGGTCTTTCTATAACCAATGATAAGGGTTGGCTTAAAACCATCAATGTTGGTGCCAAGCCTTTAAGTGGGGTTGCCTGAAATGTACCAATGAGCCTTGGTCCATGGAGAGGTGCAGTGGATTTCTCAGTGGCACATATGGATGATTTCAAGATCGTGTTGGGCATGGACTTCCTTTGTAAGGTACAGATCGTTCCTACGCCATATTTAAATTTTGTGTGTGTGCTTGAGAAGGAGGCCCCATGCATGGTTTTTGCCACCTCAAAGGTGAGTGATCGGAAATTCCTATTTGCAATGCAAGCAAAGAAGGACCTCTCAAGCGGGGGGAAATCACATACTTGGCAATGATGGTGACAAGCAATCCCTTCAGCCCTTTAGAGGTGGACCTACCCCAGAAGGTTAAAGACATCCTTGAAGAAAACAATGATGTCATGCCTCCTGAGCTGCCCAAACGACATCCTCCAAGGAGAGAAATTAATCACAAAATAGAGTTGGAGCAAGGGCCAAAATTTGGCAAGCTTGATAATTATGAGATTATTACCGAAAGGGTAATTGAGCACATTAAGCAATGACCTTTTGTTGGCTACTACAAGTTGTGCACAAAGCAATGCAGTGATGGCAGCAGGATGATCGGTAAGACACAAGGAAAACTAAAACAACATAGAGATGGTAGTCAACTCTCGCATTCTCTGATGTTAATTGGTCATGGGTGAGAATGGCCAACTGGTAAACCATATGCAAAGTTTCAGAACAGCTATGGCACTAAACATGGATGGGATGGGATAGGAACTATAATGTTCGATGCTTTGTGAATATTTTTGTTCCTCTCTTATCTAAATAAGGTAACTCCCATTTTTGTTTTTTTTGTTGCAATTTAATTTTTTTTTTTCACAATCTTTGGAATCAAATGATTTCAACTACTACACTGTAAAACCGCCTAATTTTCTGTAATTTGTTTTGTAGTTTTGCAAGTGATTGTATATTTTATGGCCCTGGCTCTGGCAAGAGTGAATTAGGAATTTGGCATCCGTTTGGTGGATATCAAGTGACCTATTTAGAAACCATTCTGGAGGAGATGTGCCAAGACATAGCCATGTGTAAAAGGGTCATGGCTAGCGATGGCTGCTCAAGGGGAGCTCCTAGGTTGGAAGCTCCCAAGCCTAAGGAATTCTTGGGCAAGAGGGATGCTCAAGAGGTGGAGAATTTCCATTGGTAAATGGAGAGATACTTTGAGTGTATAAAGATGATCGACAAATGAGACAAGGTAAACACGACGACCCTTTACCTTTCGGATACAGCAACTTTGTGGTGGCAAAGGAAGCATGCGGATATGCAAAAGGGCATTTGCACCATAAAGACATGGGAGGCCTTGAAGAGGGAATTCAAGAGGCAGCTTTTCCCGGAGAACGTGGTGTATGAGGCACGTAAGCAACTGAGGGGCTGAGACACAAGTCCTTTATCTCCAACTTTGTTAGAGATTTCACTACATTGTTGCTAAAAATACCTAACCTCAAGGCAGAAGATGCACTATTCTCCTTTGTGGATGTACTCCAAAATTGGGCCAAGCAAGAAGTGTAGGGGCGACGGGCGAAACACATTGATGAGGCCATTACAATTGCAGAGTCTCTCACTGAATATCAAAGGAGTGAGTCTTCTAAAAACAAGAGCTCCAAGAGTAACACCAACAAAGGTTGGGGAGAAAGGGATAGAGGCCAAGGAAGTCACAACCCGTTTACCAGAAAGGACTATAAGGAGAAGAAACAATCCTTCATGCCTAGAGGAGGGTGCCATGTGTGCAAGGGGCCGCACCTTATGAAAGATTGTCCAAAATTAGGTTCGTTGGCAGCTACGATTGAGCAACGAGTGTCACAAGTAGTCGATGGTCCAGCAAAATAGATTGGTTCTCTATAATTGCTCAACACTCTTAAGGGCAAACAAGAGCTCCAAGCAATGAGAGGTAAGGGACTAATGTTTGTAGATATGCAGATAAATAGATACCATGCCCAAGTCATGATTGACATGAGCTACTCACAACGTCATCACCGACGAGGAAGCTAAGCGGCTTGGTCTCTTTATAACCAATGGTGGGGGTTGGCTTAAAACCATCGACGTTGGTGTTAAGCCTTTAAGTGGGGTTGCCCAAAATGTACCAATGAGCCTTGGTCCATGGAGTGGTGCAGTGGATTTCTCAGTGGCACATATGGATGATTTCAAGATTGTGTTGGGCATGGACTACCTTCGTAAGGTACAGATCATTCCCACGCCATATTTAAATTCTGTGTGTGTACTTGAGAAGGAGGCCCCGTCCATGGTTTCTGCCACCTCAAAGGTGAGTGATAGGAAAGTCCTATTTGCAATGCAAGCAAAGAAGGGCCTCTCACCCCAGAAGGTCAAAGACATCATTGAAGAAAACAAGGATGTCATGCCTCAAATGACTTCCTCCAAGGAGAGAAATTAACCACAAAATAGAGTTGGAGCAAGGGTCTACGCCACCCACTATGAGCCCTTATCGAATGGCACCTGCCAAACTTGAAGAGTTGAAAAGGCAACTGGTTAGTTTGTGGGATGCAGGTCAGGTTTGACCTTCAAAGGCTCCTTATGGCGCTCCAGTCTTGTTCCATAGGAAGCACGATGGTTCATTAAGTATGTGCATCGATTACAGGGCGCTTAATAAAATTACGGTAAAGAATCGGTACCCCCTTCCTCTGATTCCTTATTTGTTTGACAAATTAGGGCGAGCGAAGTAGATTACAAAGGTGGATTTGTATTCTGGATACTATCAAGTTTGTATCGCAGAAAGGGATGAGGCAAAGACAACCTGTGTTACCCGCTATGGTTCCTTTGAGTGGTTAGTGATGCCCTTTGGGCTAACCAACGCACCTACCACCTTCTCTACACTTATGAACCAGATCTTTCGGCCATTCATGGACCAATTTGTAGTGGTCTACTTGGATGACATCCTTATCTACATTGAGACTCTTGAAGACCATGTAGACCACCTACAAATCATGTTCAAGCTTTTGTAGGACACTAAGCTTTACATAAAGAGGGAGAAGTGCACTTTCATGGCACGGGAAGTACACTTCCTTGGTCATGTGGTAGGGAATGGATGAATTTGAATGGATGAGGAGAAGGTTCGAGCCATCCAAGATTGGGAACCACCAAAGAATGTGTCTCAATTACGGTCATTCCTTGGTTCAATGAACTACTACTGGCAGTTCATTGAGGGATACTCAGTGCGGACGGCTGCCCTAACTGATTTGTTGAAGAAAAACTAGTCGTGGGAATGGACAACTCAATAGCAAATGGCCTTTGAAGGGTTGAAGGTTGTGGTAAGTAAATAGCCTGTCCTTGTTCTCCCTAACTTTACTAAGACATTTGAAATCCACTCCAATGCTTTCAACTTTGTTATAGGAGGGGTCCTAATGCAAGAAGGACATACTGTGGCTTATGAGAGCCAAAATTGAATGACACCGAACGGAAGTACACGGTGCAAGAGAAAGAGATGACCGCCATTGTACAATGTCTTCATACTTGGCTCCATTATCTATTGGGTTCTCAATTTGTGATCAAGATGGACAATATGGCCATTAGCTACTTCCAAACCCAAAAAAAGCTGACCCCAAAGCAAGCTAGTTGGCAAGACTACTTGTCTGAGTTTGATTATATGTTGGAATATAAGCCAGGCAAAGCCAAAGTAGTCGCTATAGGATTGGCCAAAATTTGGCAAGATTGATAATAATAAGATTATTACCGAGAGGGTAATTGAGCATATTGAGCAACGACATGTGGTAAGCTACTACAAGTTGCGCAAAAAGCAACGCAGTGATGGCAGTAGAATGATCGGTAAGACACAAGGCAAACTAAAACAAGATAGAGATGGTAATCAACTCTCACATTCTGTGATGTTCATTGGTCATGGGTGAGAATGGCTAACTGGTAAACCATATGCAAAGTTTCATAATAGTTATGGCATTAAACGTGGATGGTATGGGACAAGAACTATAATGTTCAATGCTTTGTGAATATTTTTGTTCCTCTCTTATCTAAATAAGGTTGCTCCCATTTTTGTTTTTTTTTTGTTGCAATTTAATTTTTTTTCACAATCTTTTCAATCAAATGATTTCAACTACTACGTTGTAAAACTGCCTAATTTTCTGTAATTTGTTGTGTGGTTTTGCAGGAGAATGTATATTTTGTGGCCCTGGCTCTGGCAAGAGTGAATTAGGAATTTGGCATCCATTTCGTGGATATCAGGGTTGTCTTCCCTCTAACAACGCTAGTGCAAGGGGCAATTGATGGATGGTAACTCCATTTCATATAATATTGAACAATTTTTAACATTTAAGTCATTTACTGCACAAGGGCAATGTTATGGTCATTTGTTTTTCTCCTGATTTGTGCTCAAAGTTGTCGCTTGCATGTATATATAATATCTGAAGCAAGTTGGCTTCGAAGTTCTTTTGTTTGTAAGACCTTCCACCGCCTCTTGGACTCTGGACAATGTTTATGGATGTATGGGCTATATCTTATAACTAATGGTAGTGCCTACTTTAATTCGTTGACATGAGCGTTTAATATGATAACTCTAAGAAAAAATGCATATGAATAAAATTCATAATCTTATCCAATGAGGGGCCATTAGGAAACAAAAGAAAATCTATTTTTAAAATTTTTTTCTTTATTACTTTATTAAGGCGGCTTCTAAGGCTATGCAATTGAGTGAGTACATATATTTTACTTGCCACCTTTGACTTCCATTGGACTCGACCTGAGCTGATCCAATCGTAAGATGATTAGGGTGGGCATGAAGTATTGTTAAAATGACAAAAAATCCTCTCTTCGGCGCGAAGACCTTACCACCTCTAGTAGCCGATTTATGAGTTGTTTTGATTCAAAATAATATTCAATAATGTTTGATAATATTTTTACAGAAAGTGCGGAGAAAATTTTCCACCAAGCTAAACTTATCCCGCCAAAATATGGTAGAATAATTATTAGTTCATTACGTATTCTTATATGACATTAATTATTAAGGTTAAACATTTCTAGTAGATATTTACATTTATTTTAAATATATATTAGTATTTTTAATATATACCAAAAAATAAATAATAGTTTTAAATAAGTAGTATGCTTATTTTTTATTTATCTTATTTTTTTCTCTTATTTCTTTTTCTTCTCCTTCATTTTCTTCCTTGCGAGTACTTTTTGATTTCATACAAATTTCAAGGTTAATTTTAAGAAAATCCTAAAATATGTAGTGTCTTGCAATAACAAGCCATCAAACATAAAAGTGACAAAAAGTATATTTTCTATACACACCTTATATAGAGGTTTTAAATGCAAAACTTTTCATATTATACTTCTAAAAGATGAAACAATTTAAAAATATTTTAACAAATCTCATTTAGAATAACAATTAATATTTTGAAAAAAAAGGAAATTGAAATTTCAAAGTTAGATTTTCTAATAAAATAATTATGATTGATAATAGTAGTGCTTAGTTTGTTTGGGCTACTCAACCAAATTTATAAGCTAGAGTTTCACCCCAAATTTATAGATTTCACGTGAATAACTTATTAAGATAAAAGCTCTTTAAGAAGTAATATAAAATCAAACAATTTGCAAATGAGAAATGATTTGAGTATACTTTCACTATATTAAATTAAATATATCTTGAATTTCATGTATTAATGACCTTTGCAAGAATTTAAAGTTGGTTTTCAAAATATTATGACTTTTTTTTGGAATTTTTGTAAAAATATAAATTCAGATTATCATAGAAATTACTCATCCAAGAAATCTTTTTTATATGTTTATTAAAATGTTTAGTAGGGCAATAGCACTAATTGATGTCTCAGTTATCATTGACAATATCATATGGCCAGATACATACAAAATTTATAATAATCTTTAAGCACCCACCATCCTTCCTGCAAAAACCACTTAGCCAACTCGACCCAACTGAATTTTCAACAAAAACCACCCACCCAACTCGACCCAACTCACTCATATTACTCCCTCTAACAAAAACCAACAACATGCCCTCAAGAAAAGAGCAACAACTGAATTTTTCATGGGAGGATCGACGACTCTCAGACGGTAGTAGCGTGATTTTTGAAGCTGGAAACCAGCGACAATATAGTATGGGTTTAGCAAAAATAGATGTTTCTCCATCTTTTACGTTGAAAAATTTGGGTTTTACGTACTATTGTGAAAATAGTTGTTACTGTTCTATAAGTAAGATGCTGCTCTTTCATTTTTTTTATATTTAACTACATAATATATGTTTTGCAATTTTTTTTAGAAACTTGCGCATACCTTGCACTAGTCTCTTCCATTAAAGCTTGTTGTAGGATTCAAGAAGAGACAGTTGCACCTAATGAACGACTTGGCAATCACTGTATCTCAGTTCAGAACTCCATTGAATTATGTCCATATGTTGTGCAAGAAAGTGGATTTGTTGAGACCCCCTACACCAACAATTGGTAAAAGCAATACAACATAATGAAGGCCTGGTCCTTGACAAAAATTTGGCATAGAGGGAGAAGTCCAAGGCTTACATACAGTTAATGTGGTACGCATGTTTTCAATATAATTTTGTAATTTTTTTTTTTCAATTTACTACGTTGTTTTTTGTTATTGTGTCAAGTAACTTATATTTTTTTTTGTCTTCATATAAGATTGGCCAAAAATTGGCAAGATTGATAATTATGAGATTATTACCGAGAGGGCAATTGAGCACATTATGCAACGACCTGTTGTTGGCAACTACAAGTTGCACAAAAAGCAACGCAGTGATGGCAGCAGGATGATCAGTAAGACACAAGGCAAACTAAAACATGATAGAGATGGTAGTCAACTCTCGCATTTTGTGATGTTCATTGGTCATGGGTGAGAATGGCCAACTGGTAAACCATATGCAAAGTTTCAGAACAGCTATGGCACTAAACGTGGAAGTGATGGGATAGGAATGATAATGTTCAATGCTTTATGAATATTTTTGTTCCTCTCTTATCTAAATAAGGTTGCTCCCATTTTTGTTTTTGTTTTGTTGCAATTTATTTTTTTTTTCACAATCTTTGGAATCAAATGATTTCAACTACTACACTGTAAAACCACCTAATTTTCTGTAATTTGTTGTGTGGTTTTGCAGGTAATTGTACATTTTGTGGGCCCAGGCTCTTGCAAGAGTGAATTAGGAATTTGGCATCCGTTTCGTGGATATTAGGGTTGTCTTCCCACTAACAACGCTAGAGCAAGGGGCAATTGATGGATGGTAACTCCGTTTCATATAATATTGAACAATTTTTAACATTTAAGTCATTTACGGGCAATGTTATGGTCATTTGCTTTTCTCTTGATTTGTACTCAAGGTTGTTACTTGCATGTATATATAATATCTAAAGCAAGTTGGCTTCCCAGGTTCTTTTGTTTGTAAGACATTCCACCGCCCCCTGGGTCAGGTAGTCTCTTGGACTCTGGACAATGTTGATGGATGTATGGGCTATATCTTCTAACTAATGGTAGTTCCTACTTTGATTTGTTGACTTGGTGAGATTTGGTTTGTTGAAGACATGAGTGTTTAATATGATAACTCTGAGCAAAAATGCATATTAGTAAAATTCATAATCTTATCCAAAGATGGGCCATCAGGAAACAAAAAAAATCTCTTTTTAAATTTTTTTTTCTTTATTTATTTATTATGGCGGCTTCTAGGATTGTGCAACTGGGTGGGTATATATATTTTAGTTGGGCCACCTTTGACTTCCATTGGACCCAACTTGAGCTGATCCAATCATAAGATGATTGGGCTGGGCATGAAGTATTGTTAAAATGACAAAAGATCCTCTCTTGGGCGTGAAGCCCTTGCCACCTCTAGCAGCAGATTTTTGAGTTGTTTTGATTCAAAATAATATTCAATAATGTTTGATAATGTTTTTACATAAATTTTCCACCAAGCTAAACTTATCCTGCCAAAATTTGGTAGAAAGGCTAATTTGGTGGCTGATGCATTGAGTAAAATGGCCGAACTAGCTACCATCACAACTCTGAATTTCTCTTTAGTAGAACAAGTGAAGGAGGTTTTAGAGCACAACCCACAAGCCAAGAGTTTGAGGGAACTGGCAAGTAGTGGGAAGGCTCGCCGATTTTGGTGAAATATTGGGGCATCTCGAAGATGATTGTCAGTGATCGGGATGCTCGCTTCACTGGGAGATTCTGGATATTCAAGTTAATGGGATCGAAGCTCAACTTCTCCACAAGCTTTCATCTCCAAACTAATGGCCAAACAGAAAGGGTGAATGCCTTGTTGGAGCTATTACTGAGGCATTACGTGAGTGCCAACCATAGCGATTGGGCTAAGTTGCTTGACATAGCCCAATTATTGTACAATTTACAGAAGAGTGAGTCAATTGGAGCTAGTCCATTCGAGGTTGCTACAGGACTACAACCATTGACTCCTCACACAATGGCAGTTGGCTGCAAAGGGTTGAGTCCTGCTGCATTCAAGTTTGCCAAGAGTTGGCACGAGAAGTCCGACATGGCACGGGCACACTTGGCTAAGTGTACCAAATGGATAAAGAAATGAGCCGATGCTAAGAGGAGACACTTGGAGTTTGAGGAAGGAGATTTGGTGATGGTGAAACTCCTTCCCCATCAAAGCTAAAGGCTTACCAAAGTGCATAAGGGCCTCGTTAGGCGTTATGTGGGACCATTCCCAGGGGAGAAGAGGATTGGCAATCTAGCTTATCGATTAACTCTACCGTCACACCTCGAGATGCATCCAATATTTCACGTAAGCTTACTAAAGCCTTACCATCCTAATAAGGCAGAACCGATCAGGAGGGAATCGAAAAGAGCCCCTACATCCATAACAACAATGCAAGATCATGACCTGGAGGAGATATTGGTGCATCGCGTCATTCCAAGGAGAGGCACCCATCCGAGTTATGTTGAGTACTTTGTTAAATAAAAAGGGTTGCTTGATAGCAAGGCAAGTTGGGAACATGAACTATGTTTGTGGAACAACATGGATGTGATCAAGGCATACAAGAGGGACACGACAAGGGCGTTGCCAGATTAAGTAGGGGAGAAAGTCACGCACCACGTCATTCTGCCCAAATTAAGCTATTAAAGCGGCTTATTCTTCATAATTATAGAAATATGTGGAAGCCTCTAGAATCTTGTAGATAGCTCCCTTTTCGAGCTTAAAAAATCACGCTACTGCTCTCTTCTTGGGGGCATGTTGTTGGTTTTTGTTGGAGGGAGGAAAATGAGTAAGTTGGGTTGGTATTAGTTTTTCTAGAGGGAGCAAAATGGGTACTAGATTTTCTCAAGGGAGCAAAATGAGTCAGTTGGTCAGTACTGGTTATTACTAGAAATGTGGATAATAAGTGATTTAGGTCTCCCGGCTCTGAGTAGAGGGAAAATGAGTTGGGTCTCCGAGTTCTTAAGCCACACAATACTGGTGCTGTACTTCCAGAGAGAGAGAGAGTTCCAATATCCCTAACTGTCAGTCAAGATACAAAGCAACTGAACAGTTAAGGATGTGGGAACTTTTTCTCTTGCAAGAAGTACAAAATAGCCAGGAGACCCAACTCATCTTCCCTCCCAACAAAAACAAGCAGTGCAGTACCTTTTGCTGAAAGGCCGGAAATCCAACTCACTTATTTTCCTCTCTTCCAGTAAAAACCAGCACCAAATTCATTCAATTCCTCCTTTCCAGCAAAAACCAGTACCGACCCAACTCACTCATTTTCCTCCCTCCAGAAAATGTGCAGTCCGAATCTTCCGCTAATGGATTTGGTCATCGGAGGGCAGGGAGAGAAAGTGGGCATAAAATGGGAAAACAAGTTGAAATATGGAAAATCAAATCTGAATAAGGCACACACAAAAATACAAAACCCTAACCATGGACCCCAAATCCGAGCCCCCACCCCCCGAGAACCAAAACAACAAAATTAAAATCAAAGCTTATTTACTAGGGAAGCTTCTTCTTCTTGTTGCGACGGGTGGTTGTTTTACGGCACCGTTTAAGGTTTGGGCAGCTGCTTCGGAATGTGGGTATGACCTTGCCAGATCTTAGCTTAACACCGTCGCCACTCATCTTGCCGGAAAAGGGGGAGGTTTGCTGTTGTGTCTAGTGGTCTGGCGAGGTTTCTAGAGTTGAAAGAAAAGAGGGAGACCTTAGAGAAAGAAGACATGGGCGGAGAGACAATTACCATTGTATTTCCATGGAAATAATTCTACAGTAATTGATTTATTAGAAAATCTAACTTTGACCTTTCAATTTCATTTTTTTTCAAAATATTAATTGTTATTCTAAATGAGATTTGTAAAATATTTTTAAATTGTTTCATCTTCTAGAAGTATAATATGAAAAGTTTTGCATTTAAAACCTCTATATAAGGTGTGTATAGAAAATATACTTTTTGTCACTTTTATGTTTGATGGCGTGTTATTGCTGGACACTACATATTTTAGGACTTTCTTAAAATTAACCTTGAAATTAGTATGAAATCAAAAAGTATTGGCAAGGAAGAAAATGAAGGAGAAGAAAAAGAGAAAAAAAAAAGAAATAAGAGAAAAAAATAAGAAAAATAAAAAAATAAGCATTCTACTTATTTAAAACTATTATTTATTTTTTGGTATATATTAAAAATACTAATATATATTTAAAATAAATTTAAATATCTACTAGAAATGTTTAACCTTAATAATTAATGTCATATAAGAATACGTAATGAACTAATAATTATTCTACTATATTTTGGCGGATAAGTTTAGCCTGGTGGAAAATTTTCTTCACACTTGATGTAAAAACATTATCAAACATTATTGAATATTATTTTGAATCAAAACAACTCAAAAGTCGGCTACTAGAAGTGGCAAGGGCTTCATGCCCAAGAGAGGATCTTTTGTCATTTTAACAATACTTCATACCCAGCGCCCTCATCTTACGATTGGATCAGCTCAGGCTGGGTCCAATGGAAGTCAAAAGTAGCCCAACTAAAATATATATACCCGCCCAATTGCACAGCCCTAGAAGCTGCCTTAATAAAGTAATAAAGAAAAAAATTTTAAAAGAGATTTTTTTTGTTTCCTGATGGCCACGCTTTGGATAAGATTATGAATTTTATTCATATGCATTTTTGCTCAGAGATATCATATTAAACACACATGTCTTCAACAGACCAAATCTCGCCAAGTCAACGAATCAAAGTAGGCACTACCATTAGTTAGAAGATATAGCCCAAACATCCATCAACATTGTCTAGAGTCCAAGAGACCGCCTTACCCAGGGGGCGGTGGAAGGTCTTACAAACAAAAGAACTTGGGAAGCCAATTTGCTTCAGATATTATATATACATGCAAGCGACGACCTTGAGCACAAATCAAGAGAAAAGCAAATGACCATAACATTACCCTTGTGCAGTAAATGACATAAATGTTAAAAATTGTTCAATATTATATGAAATGGAGTTACCATTCATCAATTGCCCATTGCACTAGTGTTGTTAGCGGGAAGACAACCCTGATATCCACCAAACGGATGCCAAATTCATAATTCACCCTTGCAAGAGCCTGGGCCACAAAATATACAATCACCTGCAAAACCACACAACTTACAGAAAATTAGGCAGTTTTACAGTGTAGTAGTTGAAATCATTTGATTCCAAAGATTGTGAAAAAAAAAACATTAAATTGCAACAAAACAAAAACAAAAATTGGAGCAACCTTATGTAGATAAGAGAGGAACAAAAATATTCACAAAGCATCAAACAATATAGTTCATGTCCCATCCCTTCCACGTTTAGTGCCATAGCTATTCTGAAACTTTGCATATGGTTTACCAGTTGGCCATTCTCACCCATGACCAATGAACATCACAGAATGCGAGAGTGGACTACCATCTCTTTCATGTTTTAGTTTGCCTTGTGTCTTGCCGATCATCTTGCTGCCATCACTGCGTTGCTTTTTGTGCAACTTGTAGTAGCCAACAACAAGTTGTTGCATAATGTGCTCAATTACCCTCTCGGTAATAATCTCATAATTATCAATCTTGCCAAATTTTGGCCAATCCTCTATGAAGACAAAAAAAATATAGCTTACTAGACACAATAACAAAAAAAAAAACTAGTAAATTGAGAAAAAATATTACAAAATTATATTGAAAAAATGTGTACCACATTAACTGTATGTAAGCCGTGGACTTCTCTCTCGTATGCCAAATTTTCTTCAAGGACCAAGCCTTCTTTATGTTGTATTGCTTTTACCAATTGTTGGTGCAGGGGTCTCAACAAATCGACTCTCTTGCACAACATATGGACATAATTCAATGGAGTGCTGAACCGAGAGACGGTGATTGCCAAGTCGTTCATTAGGTGCCACTGTCTCTTCTTGAATCCTAGAACAAGCTTCAATGGAAGAGACAAGTGCAAAGTATGCGTAAGTTTTTGAAAAAAAATTGCAAAACATATATTATGTTGTTAAATATAAAAAAAAAATGAAAGAGCAGCATCTTACTCATAGAACAGTAACAACTATTTTCACAACAGTACGTAAAACCCAAATTTTTCAACGTAAAAAATGAGGAAACATCTATTTTTGCTAAACCCATATTATACTGTCGCTGGTTTCAAGCTTCAAAAATCACGCTACTACTGTCTGAGAGTCGTCGATCCTCCCATGAAAAAATCAGTTGTTGCTCTCTTGAGGGCATGTTGTTGGTTTTTGCTAGAGAGAGGAATATGAGTGAGTTTGGTCGAGTTGGGTGGGTGATTTTTGCTGAAAAGTGAGTTGGGTCGAGTTGGCTAAGTGGTTTTTGCAAGAAGGATGGTGGGTGCTGGTTTTTACTTGTGAGTTTTGCTGAAAAGTTTGGTTTTACTGGTGGTTTTTGCTATTAAAAGTGTTCAGTATTGGTTTTTTCTTGAGCAGATGGCGCTTGGGTCTCCCGGGTAAGGCAGGTTGCGCTTCTTGGGAGAGAGAAAGCGTGAGTGTTAGGGATGTGGGAAAACATGAGGCGTATTAAATTTTTTATTTATATACAGAATTTATTTAATTATCAATTAAATTAAAAAAAAAGAAAATATTTCAGTGCATTTTGTTAGAAAAAAAGTAGAACAATTATCAAACATTATTAAAGAATGTTCCCTTTTCCATCTACATTTTCCTGTCTCTTAAACATAATCGTAGCTTTCATCATTTATAAAAACACTAGGGAATGTACGACGTTAATGCAAAAATAACTAAATCATGTCATCGTAAATTGATGTTTGTGACATATAGAGAGTAATTGCAAGAAGGTTTCACAAAGCTAACTTGCTTCGTAGATCCACGGGAATCAAATCACCATTGGATAGCCCATTTGCAGTACATAACCGAAAATGTTGAGAAGACTGCCCATTATTCATCAACGACAAGAAAATTTTGGCACAAAAATTAGTCACAGTTAAAAATTTGTTGAAAATTTTAGAAATACACAAAACATAGATGCAACGGAAAAATGTAGACCATGCATATAAGTGCCAACCTTTGGAGGCTGACATTGAATAATCCCACCTCCTAAAAGTACAATGATGCGGCCAATTTTTAATTTTTTAGATAAAAAATCCTTAAATTTTTTAAAACAATTTGGACAGGAAAATTACTTTTTCGGAACAAATTTTATAGACCTGTGCCACGCAATTGAAGTATGTCAGACATTCATCTTTGGCTAGCCTACAATGACTGCAAGCATCTCCATCTTGAGCGTAATATTACTGTGTTTGAAGAGGCTACAAGCTCTGAAGCTTCATCACGGTGATATTTTTATGCTAATTGATTCAATTGCCCAAAGGAAAAGTTTTTTTACCAATGCTGACCTTTCTTAGCTTCGGCTCTATGTTTGTTGAAAAACAAAAACATCTTACTCCAGACAAATTTCAGTCAATTTACAATAATTAACAAAATAAATCACAATTTATCTGTTTTATTCAAATATTTCGGTGTGATACGCGAAATCATAATTAAATAAATAAATAACATTATTTGCAAAACAACTAGTTTACTTCTTAATGCATCCATAAGCCCTAAATAATTACTACCTATTATTGCCATTTAATAATGAAGAAAGTCATTCGTCTACAGAAAGCCATATGTGTAACTCTTCATTAAGTGTTTAATAGGTGCAAACATATTTTTTAAAGCATGTACAATTGTGGGAGTAATCCTACCAAATTTTAAGCAAGTGTAGAGTTTCCATAATGACGCAGCGAGGAAGCGTAACAGGAAATCAATAACAACGATTGAATTCCAAAGAACAAAAGGCACAAGCCGCCTTAGAAAAAGGTTCTCTCTCACTAAGAAACCCTAAAATATATATAATGCATACAATTATATTAAAATTACGAAAATACCATTTTATAAAATTTAATTAATATTAGGAAAAGCCCTTCAGCTTGGATTCGGTTTTGAAGCTTTTCGCAACTTCTTATCCTTTTCTCGCTTGTCCATATACTCCTCGGCTATCTGGTCCACATCATTCTCTCCCACCAGAGAAGAACTCGACCCCGAGTTCTTTTTAGGATATAAAGGCGTATCATCTGGATGGAAAAGAGATAAATCAGCTACATTGAATGTCTTGGATATGTTCATATCATCAGGAAGCTCAACAATATAAGCATTGTTGTTGATTTTGCGCACAACTTCATAAGGACCATACTTCTTTGGTTGTAATTTGCTATACTTGCCCACAGGAAAGCGTTCCTTCCTCAGGTACACCATCACTTGATCACCAACCTCAAATAGTTTCTCCTTCTTGTGTTTATCAGCATCTGCCTTGTATGTCGCATTTGCCCTCTCAATTTTCCTTCTTACCTCTTCAGCAATAGTTTGATACTGTTCTGCCATGTTTTTAGCTGCTATGCTAACCTCTACCCCCTTAGGTAACTTCAACAAATCCAGGGCATGTTGTGGCGTTTTGGTGTAAACCACTGAAAAGGGTGATCTCCCAATAGTTCTATGAACAGAACTATTATAAGCAAATTCAGCTTGGGCCAATGCTTGATCCCATTGTCTTGGCTTTTCACCACAGATACTCCTGATCAAATTTCCTAGTGTTCTGTTGGTCACTTCAGTCTGCCCATCAGTCTGTGGGTGAGCTGTGCTACTAAAGTTTAATGAAGAATCAAATAGGAACCACAACGTCTTCCAGAAGTGACTAAGAAACTTGCTATCCCTATCAGAAGTAATGGACCTTGGAACACCATGTAAGATCACCACTTCTTTGAAAAACAACCTAGCAATAGATTGTGCATCTGCAGTTTTTCTACATGGAATAAAATGAGCCATCTTAGAAAACCTGTCAACAACAACAAACACAGAGTCAGCACCTCGTTGGGTACGAGGTAAACCCAAGATAAAATCCATCGACAAGTCTTCCCAGATGTTCTCAGGTACTGGTAAGGGAGTGTATAACCCCGCGTTTTGAGATTGCCCTTTGGAAGTCTGACAGATGTAGCATCTCTCTACAATCCTACCAACATCCCTTCACAGTTGAGGCCAAAAATACCTTTCTGTTACAGCAGCTAAGGTCTTATCTCGACCCAAATGTCCTGCTAAACCTCCTCCATGAAGGTCTCTAATCAACTTCTCCCTTAAGGTGGACTCAGGAATGCACAATTGATTTCCCTTCACCCCTCATGAATATGATAATCATCACAAGGCTCCTTACTAGCACACTTCCTCCACATCTCCTTAAAATCACCATCATCTTCATACAACTCTTTTATTCTTTCAAAGCCCACAACCTCAGCACTTAAGGTGAATAACAAATCAGCCCTTCTACTTAAAGCGTCGGCCACTTTGTTTTGCACACCAGATTTATGCATTAACCTGAAAGGAAACCTCTGTAAGAATTGAATCCACCTAGCATGCATATCCTTACTTATCCTGGTCTGACCACTCAAATGTTTTAATGCGACACAGTCTGAGTAGAGAATGAATTCCTTTCCTACCAAATAGTGTTCCCATACTCTCAAAGCTCTCACAACAGCATAGAACTCTTTATCATAAGTTGCCCAATTCCTCCTAGCCTCACATAACTTCTCACTATAGAATGCTATTGGTCTCTTCTCCTATGATAGCACCGCACCGATCCCTACCCCACTAGCATCACAGTCAACCTTGAATAGCTTATCAAAATTAGGTAGTGCCAATACAGGGGCCTTACATAACCTTTCCTTTAGATTCACAAAGCTTGTGTCAGCCTCTTCACCCCATTGAAATTTCCCTTTCTTCAGACACTTAGTTAATGGAGCAGCAATTGTACTGAAATGTCTTATAAATTGCCTATAAAAACTAGCCAATCCTAGAAAACTCCTTAACTCAGTAACAGCTTTAGGAGTAGGCCATTCCCTGATTGCCCTCACCTTTTCATCATCCACCATGATACCCTCACTGCTAACCACAAACAATAGAAATAACAATCGCCTTGACATGAAGACACACTTTTTCAAATTAGCAAATAATTTATTCTCCCTTAACACAACAAAACACACCTCAAGTGTTCAATATGCTCCTCCTCTGACTTACTAAATACCAGTATATCATCAAAATATACTACTACAAAGCGACCATTAAAGGGTTTTAATACCTGATTCATCACACGCATGAAGGTACTGGCCGCGTTACTAAGGCCAAATGGCATTACCAGCCGCTCATACAACCCCTTTTTAGTTTTGAATGCTGTCTTCCACTCATTGCCAGGCCGAACTCTAATTTGATGGTAGCCACTCCTCAAATCAATTTTGGAAAATACCTTAGCCCCGCTCAATCTGTCTAACATGTCATCCAATCGTGGTATAGGGAATTTGTATCCGATAGTGATCTTGTTGATGGCCCTGCTATCAACACACATTCTCCAGCTCCCATCTTTCTTAGGTGTCAATAAAGCTGGCACAGCACAAGGACTCATGCTGTCTCGAATGAACCCCTTGTCCAACAACTCTTGGACCTTCTCCTGCAGGACCTCAGTTTCCTTAGGACTCATCCTATAATGTGGTAAATTTGGAAGACTTGCTCCAGGTACCAAGTCTATTTGATGCTGAATATCCCTCAGGGTGGTAGTCCCTTAGGTAAGTCATTAGGAACCACATCTTTATACTCTTTTAATACTCCCTTAACTACTTCAAGGACCTCTTCACGTGCATCTTCATCCCCAACTATCATATTCTTAACAATGAGCGCATGAGCCACCTTCGACTCTTTCAAATCCTCAACCATCTCCTTCATTGACTGGGCAATAGTCAAGAAAGAACGTTCCTCTATCTTGCAAACTCTAGAGCGACCCTCTAACTTCAAAGGTAACAGAGTATACTTCACACCCTCCTTTTCTAACTTATAAACATTCTCTTTACCTGCATGTTGGGCGTTCACATTGAACTGCCAAGGTCTCCTGCATAGTAGATGACATCCATCCATGTCAACAATATCACAGAAGATTTCATCTTGATACCTCCCCATAGAAAATGGCACCTTGCACCTCTCCTTTACCTCAATCTTTTCGGCCACCTTAATCCACCCAATAGTGTATGGGTATGGATGTTTCTCGACAGGCAACTGTAACTGTTTAACAACTTCTCGCCCGATGATGTTTTCACAACTCCCACTGTCTACAATTAAGTCAAACACCTTGCCCCCAATTGTGCACCTCGTACGGAACAACTAGTGTCATTGGGTATTTGTCTCCTGTTTCGGTGCTAACATCATTCGTCTAATCACATAAGCTGGTTCCACTTCACCATTCTCCTCCTCATCATATTCATCCTCTTCATCAGGCTCACAACACACATCTTCTTCATCATCCCTATTTACAATATGAACACTCTTTCTACTAGGACACTCATTAGATCTATGACCAGGCTGATTACAACGATAGCACTTACCCAAGATTGGTCTGGCATACGGGTTATCTTGCTTCTGGATGCCCTTAGACTCCATAGGCTTCTTCCCTTCAGCCCTTTCATCCCTCTTGGCATTATCTTCACCAAATTTACTCGACAAATTCTTATTCTTCTCAACACCCATTTTACTGGCAACATCACTCACGAACCCTCTTCTTCCACTTGTATATCTAGTACTCTGCTTCTGCAACATTAACTCGGCCCGGAGAGCCATATTTTTTGCCTCATTCAAATTCCTCAAAACCGCAACTCCTATTTTGTCCTTAATTTGCAACTTCAACCCGTCCACATATCGTGCAACCTGTTGACCCTCACTCTCTCTCAAGTCATTCCGTTCCGCCAACCTCATAAAATCTGCAGTGTACTCATGAACAGATCTTGGCCCTTGGCGACATCGTTGATACTGCTGGAACAGTATTTGTTCATAGTCTGGAGGTAAGAAATCACGTTGTAGTAGTTGTTTCATATGGAACCACGTTCTCACCGGATGTCTCCCTTCTCTCTGTCTCCTAGTCTGCAGCCTCTCCCACCAGGCAGAAGCTCCACCCTTCAATCTGCAGGCGACCAATCTAACCCGTTGATCTTCTGGTATCTCCATGTAGTCAAAAAACCTATCAACATCTGCTAACCAATCTAAGAACTCCTCAATATTAAGACTACCATTAAAATATGGAATATCAACCTTTAAACGGTAATCACCCCTATCTCCTTGATCATACCCATAGTAGTTCCTTTGATACCCTACATCACCACCTCGTCTCTGTGGTTGCCTCACTCCATATATAAACTCATCCTCCTCAGCAGATTCATCATCTGAAATTTGCGCAATTCTATTAATAGTTCGGGGTCTGTTAATTGGATTAACATACCTGTCTCTTGACCCAGGCATATTACTGCTAATATTCATAGAGTCAAAGCGCTCAATCAAATCTTCAAAACGTTGCTCTAAGCGTTGAACTCTTTGATCTAAAGCATTGAACTCTGTCCTAGGAACCCAATGATTGGCTCCTTGGACTCCCGTATTCTGAACACCGTCAAGAACACGACCACCATCCACACCTTGATTGATTGACATCTTCGCAGGAAATTGCCAAGCTCTGATATCAATTTGACGTAGTGAGGAAGCGTAATCAACAACAGGAAATCAATAACAACGATTGAATTCCAAAGAACAAAAGGCACAAGCCGCCTTAGAACAAGGTTCTCTCAATTAGGGTAAAGTATAATACTTTCCGCCTCTCACTAAGAAACCCTAAAATATATATAGTGCATACAATTATACTAAAATTACGAAAATGCCATTTATAAAATTTAATTAAAATTACGAAAAGTCCTTCAGCTTGGATTCGGTTTTGAAGCTTTTCGCAACTTTTTATCCTTTTCTCGCTTGTCCATATACTCCTCGGCTATCTGGTCCACATCACATAAGAACAAGACATCGTGTGACTAATAAGGTATCCGTGCACATATGTATATATATTATATAGACACAGAGAGACAAACAAACACCATTATAGGTAGAAACAAATAGAGTTCATCACGAAGGGAGAACGACCTCTTGTTTGTGGGTTCCCTCTCTCCCTCCTGAATTGTGGAATTTATTAAGTTTTGATGTCAACCAGAAGGTTGAAACTTTAAAAGGGATATGAGTAGCAATTGCCACAAGGAAAATTGACAATGTTTGGATGAACCTATATGAGGTCCAGAATGAAGGTTATTTGCAAAGCATGCATAGGGTTGTTCAAATCCTGAATGAAAAATTTTCATTGGAAATATTAAAATATTTGGGGAGGGGGTCCAGTCATCCCAAGAATTATGCATAGAGACCAATCAATTGATCACAATTTTACATTTGCCCAGTCACCATGGGAGAAGATTAGAAACCCATCTTTCCACTCACACGGTTACCCATGCTATGGTTGAACGAACATTTATTCCTAAAAGACAAAAGAATAAAGTAAGAAAAGGGTTTTTGTCCAGCAACACGTCCATGTTCATTTATTTACATTCATATTTACCACCATGCCATGCTCATTGCGTGTGTTTATTAAATTAAAGAAATATTTAGAAACTCATTCAAGAGGTTTTAAGGGATAAAGTCAATCTCAAGTAGGCTTTCATGAATTATGACCCATGAAAAATTGTAGGGTTATGGTTTTCTGCATTTCTAGTTGACATTAATTAATGCTGCTTTTACATTTATGGTTAACCACAACCATTTAGATGATTGATAATTAGGTATATGAATTATTGTGGGTTCATCATATGCATGATCTATAATAATTATAAAATCTAATCCAATTCCCTTTAATTTTATAAGTTTTATATTCAAAATTTATTAAAAAAATTTAGAATAAGTTTTACGTAAAGTAATAGAAGTCAATGAAATGAACGTGTAGCTCGGACAGTTTGATTCTAAGACTATGCTTTTGTTATGCTTTGCTACTGTTAGGAAGCTAATCCGTGCCCGTATCTCGATTAGTTTTTTGTTTTTTAGTTTGGCGAGACAAGGCCGTCCACAAAAGTCTAAACTATCCCTTGATTCCCTAATGATGTGATTTTGTCAATTAAATTTGAGAGCCTTTTTCTTATCATCATTCAAATTAATTAACTCTCAAGCGTTGTTTTTTTTTGTCGATTAATTGGTTCTAATTTGTACTCAAACTTGAGCAAGAACTCCAATACAAACAAACTCCGATTAAATTTAGTTCCTATAAATTTCAAAAATTATATTAAAAAAGAGGGGTGATGGCTGAATCTATTAGTTTGTCAAGAAATGCATTTGCACTTGTTCACTCCATTTTTGTTTTCAAAAAGAAAAAAAAAGTTGATTTAGCACTTAAATATAAAAAAAGGAAATAACAGAAAGAAATAATATAAATAAAAAAACTATACTACTTATTCAATTTTTTGTATATATTAAAAATACTAATATGTATTTAAAACAAATGTAAATATCTAATAAAAATGGTTAAACTTAATAATTAATGTCATATAAGAATAGGTAATGAATAAATAATTATTGCACCATATTTTGGAAGCATAAGTTTAGCTTCATGGAAATCTTTCCCCGCACCTTATGTAAAAACATTATCAAACAATATTGAATATTATTCTAAATAAAAACAACTCAAAAATCAGCTACTAGAGGTGGCAAGTGCTTCACCCCCAAGAGAGGAGCTTTTGTCATTTTAACAATACTTCCAGCCCAGCCCAATCATCTTACAATTGGAACAGCTGACGTCGAGTCCAATGGAAGGCAATGGTGGCAACTAAAATATATATACCTGCCTAATTGCACAACCCTAAAAGTTGCATTAATTAAGTAATAAAGAAAAAAATTTTTAAAAAGAGATTCTTTTTTTTTTCTTAATGGCCCTATTTGGATAAGATTATGCATTTTATTTATATGCATTTTTGCTTAGAGTTATCATAAAACACTCACATCTTCAACAGACCCATTCTCACCAAGTCAATGAATCAAAGTAGGCACTACCATTAGTTAGAAGATATATAGCCCATACATCCATCAACAGTGTCTAGAGTCCAAGAGACTACCTGACCCAAGGGGCGGTGGGAGGTCTTACAAACTAAAGAACTCGGAAAGACAAATTGCTTCAAATATTATATATACATGCAAGCGACAACCTTGCGAACAAATCAAGAGAAAAGCAAATGACCATAACATTGCCCTAGTGCAGTATACTACTCAAATGTTAAAAATTGTTCAATATTATATGAAATCGCAGTTGCCATCCATCAATTGCCCCTTGGACTAACGTTGTTAGCGATATCCAGCAACTGGATGCCAAATTCATAATTCACTCTTGCAAGAGTGAGGGCCACAAAATGTACAATCACTTGCAAAATCACACAACAAATTATAGAAGATTAGGCAGTTTTATAGTGTAGTAGTTGAAATGATTTGATTCCAAAAATTGTGAAAAAAAAAAAGTTAAATTGCAAAACAACAAAAACTAAAATGCTAACTACCTTATTTAGCTAAGAGAGGAACAAAAATATTCCACAAAGTATCAAACATTATAGTTCCTGTCCCATCTCATCCACCGTTAGTGCCATAGCTGTTCTGAAACTTTGCATATGGTTTACCAATTGGCCATTCTCGCCCATGACCAATTAACATCATAGAATATGAGAGTTGAGTACCATCTCTTAAGTTTTTCCATTTTGCCTTGTGTCTTACGAATCATCCTGTTGCAATCACTGTGTTGATTTGTGCACAACTTGTAATAGCCAACAACACGTCCTTGCTCAATGTGCTTAATTACACTCTGTATCTTCAGGGTGAATAATCTCATAATTATCAATCTACCAAAATTTGGCCAATTCTTTATATGAAGATAAAAAATATTAAGTTATTTGACATAATATAAAAAAATAATAAAGAAATACTAGTAAATTTAGAAAACAACTACAATATTACATTAACAAAATTCATACCACATTAACTATATGTAAACGTTGGACTTCTGCCACGTATGCCAAATTTTCTTCAAGAACCAGACCTTCATTAAGTTGTATAGGTTTTACCAATTGTTCGTGAGGGGGGTCTCAACAAATCCACTCTCTTGTTGCACAACATATGGACATAATTCAATGGAGTGCTGAACCGAGAGACGACGATTGCCAAGTCCTTTATTAGTTGCGACTGTCTCTTCTTGAATCCTACAACGAGCTTCAATGGAAGAGACTACTGCAAAGCATGCACAAGTTTCTTAAAAAAAATTACAAAGCATATATTATGCTGTTAAATATAGAAAAAAATGAAAAAGCAGCATCTTACTCATAGAAAGTAGCAGAAAATTTGTTATAATACAATAACAACTATTTTCACAACAGTTTGAATCCAAATTTTTCAACGTAAGAAATGAAGAATCATCTATTTTTCCTAAATCCATACCGTACTGTCGCTGGTTTTAAGCTTAAAAAATGACGCTACTACTCTCTTCTTAGGGGCATGTTGTTGGTTTTTGTTGGAGGGAGGAAAATGAGTAAGTTAGGTTGGTACTAGTTTTTCTGGAGGGAGCAAAATGGGTAATAGTTTTTCTCGAGGGAGCAAAACGAGTCCGTTGGTCGGTACTCTTTTTCGCTCTTTCTCCGTGTATGTGTGTGCCTTATTCAGATTTGATTTTCCATATTTCAACTTGTTTTCCCACTTTATGCCCCCTTTCTCTATCTGCCCTCCGATGACCAAATCCATTCACGGAAGATTTGGTGCTGGTTTTTGCTGGAAGAGAGGAAAATAAGAGAGTTGGATTTCCGGCCTTTCAACAGAAGGTACTGTACTGCTTGTTTTTGCTGGGAGGGAAGATGAGTTGGGTCTCCCAGCTATTTTGTACTTCTTGAGACCTCCCTCACGAACAATTGGTAAAAACAACACAACATAATGATGGTTTGGTTCTTGAAGAAAATTTGGCATACGTGGGAGAAGTCTAAAGTTTACATAGAGTTAATGTGGTAAGAATTTTGTTAATATAATTTTGTAATTGTTTTCTCAATTTACTAGTATTTCTTTATTATTTTTTTGATATTGTGTCAAATAACTTAATATTTTTTTATCTTCATATAAAGAATTGGCCAAAATTTGGTAGATTGATAATTATGAGATTATTCACCCTGATGATAACAAGAGTGTAATTAAGCACATTAAGCAAGGACCTGTTCTTGGCTATTACAAGTTGCGCACAAATCAACACAGTGATTGCAGCAGGATGATTCATAAGACGCAAGGCAAAATGGAAAAACTTAAGAGATGGTACTCAACTCTCGTATTCTATGATGTTAATTGGTCATGGGCGAGAATGGCCAATTGGTAAACCATATGCAAAGTTTTAGAACAACTATGGCACTGACAGTGGATGAGATGGGATAGGAACTATAATGTTCGATACTTTGTGAAATATTTTTGTTCCTCTCTTAGCTAAATAAGGTAGTTAGCATTTTTGTTTTTGTTGTTTTGCAATTTAACTTTTTTTAGCACAATTTTTGAAATCAAATCATTTCAACTACTACACTATAAAACTACCTAATCTTCTGTAATTTGTTGTGTAATTTTGTAGGTGATTTTAGATTTTATGGTCCTCAATCTTGAAGGAGTGAATAACGAATTTTGACATTTGGTTGCTCGATATTAGGGTTGTCTTGTCGTAACAACACTAGTGCAAGGGGCATGTTGCTAGAGTTGTTAGCAAGAAGACAACCCTGATATCCAGCGATAGGATGCTGAATTCGTAACTCACTCTTGCAAGAGTGAGGGCCTTAAAATGTACAATCACCTGCAAAATTACACAACAAATTACAGAAGATTAGAAAGTTTTATGGTGTAGTAGTTGAAATGATTTGATTCCAAAAATTGTGAAAAAAAAAAGTTAAATTGCAAAACAACAAAAACAAAAATGCTAACTACCTTATTTAGCTAAGAGAGGAACAAAAATATTTCACAAAGTATCGAACATTATAGTTCCTATCCCATCTCATCCACTGTCAGTGCCATAGTTGTTCTAAAACTTTGCATATGGTTTACCAATTGGCCATTCTCGCCCATGACCAATTAACATCATAGAATACGAGAGTTGAGTACCATCTCTTAAGTTTTTCCATTTTGCCTTGTGTATTACGAATCATCCTGTTGCAATCACTATGTTGATTTGTGCGCAACTTGTAATAGCAAACAACAGGTCCTTGCTCAATGTGCTTAATTATACTCGCGTTATCATCAGGGTGAATAATCTCATAATTATCAATCTACCAAAATTTGGCCAATTCTTTATATGAAGATAAAAAATATTAAGTTATTTGACACAATATCAAAAAATAATAATAATAAAGAAATACTAGTAAATTGAGAAAACAATTACAAAATTATATTAACAAAATCCATACCACATTAACTCTATGTAAACCTTGGACTTCTCCCACGTATGCCAAATTTTCTTCAAGAACCAGACCTTCATTATGTTGTATTGTTTTTACCAATTGTTCATGAGGGGGGCCTCAACAAATCCACTTTCTTGTTGCACAAAATATGGACATAATTCAATGGAGTGCTGAACCGAGAGATGACGATTGCCAAGTCCTTTATTAGTTGCGACTATCTCTTCTTGAATCCTACAACGAGCTTAAATGGAAGAGACTACCGCAAAGTATGCACAAGTTTCTAAAAAAAATTGCAAAGCATATATTATGCTGTTAAATATAGAAAAAAAAAATGAAAAAGCTGAAACTTACTCATAGAAAGTAGCAGAAAATTTGTTATAATACAATAACAACTATTTTCACAACAGTGCGTAGTCCAAATCCAAATTGTTCAACGTAAGAAATGAAGAAACATCTATTTTTCCTAAATCCATACCGTACTATCTTTGGTTTCGAGCTTAAAAAATCACGCTGCTGCTCTCTTCTTAGGGGCATGTTGTTGGTTTTTATTGGAGGGAGGGAAGTGAGTAAGTTGGGTCGGTACTAGTTTTTCTCGAGGGAGCAAAATGAGTCCATTGGTCGGTACTGCTTATTACTGGAAATGTGGATAATAAGTGAGTTAGGTCTCCCGGCTCTGAGTAGAGGAAAAATGTGTTGGGTCACAGTACCCATGCTGCACTTCTAGAAAGAGAGAAAGTTCCAATATCCCTCACTGTCATTCAAGATAGAAAGCGACTGAATAGTTAAGGATGTGAGAAATTTTTCTCTTTCAAGTAGTACAAAATAGCCGGGAGACCCAACTCATCTTCCCTCCCAGCAAAAACAAGCAGTACAGTACCTTCTGCTGAAAGGCCAGAAATCCAACTCACTTATTTTCCTCTCTTCCAGTAAAAACCAGCACTGAACCAACTCATTCATTTCCTCCCTTCCAGTAAAATCCAGTACCGACCCAACTCACTCATTTTCCACCCTCCAGAAAATGTGCAATCCAAATCTTCCGCGAATGGATTTGGTAATCGGAGGGCAGAGAGAAAGGGGGCATAAAGTGGGAAAACAAGTAGAAAGCTGGAAAATCAAATCTGAATAAGGCACACACATGCACGGAGAAAGAGCGAAAAAGAGGCACACAAAAGAAAAAGAAAATAAAAATTGATGCACCCGAAATAATAAGAATAATAAAGGAAAATTACAGAACCCTAACCCTGGAAGCCAAATCCGAGCCCCCACCCCCGAGAACCAGAACAACAAAATTAAAATCGAAGCTTATGTACCGGGGAAGCTTCTGCTTTTAGAATTAGTAACAACTATTTTCACAACAGTAAGTATAATCCAAATTTTTCAACATAAAAAATGAATAAATGTCTATTTTTTCTAAACCCATACCGTACTGTCGCTGGTTCCGAGCTTCAAAAATCATGCTACTACCGTCTGAGAGTCGTTGATCCTCCCATGAAAAAATCAGCTGTTGCTCTCCTGAGGGCATGTTGTTGGTTTTTGCTAGAGGGAGGAATATGAGTGAGTTCGGTCTAGTTGGGTGGGTCATTTTTGCTGAAAAGTGAGTTGGGTCGAGTTGGCTAAGTGGTTTTTATCGGAAGGATGGTGGGTGCTGGTTTTTACTTGGGATTTCTGCTGAAAAGGGTGGTTTTACTAGTGGTTTTTGCTAATAAAAGTGGTCGGTATTGGTTTTTTCCTGAGCAGACGGCGCTTGGGTCTCCCTGGTAAGGCAAGCTGCACTTCTTGAGAGAGAAAACGTGAGTGTTAGGGATGTGGGAACAACATGAGGCGTATTAAATTTGTTATTTATATACAGAATTAATTTATTTATTTATAAATCGAATTAAAGAAAGAAAATATTTCGATGCATTTTGTTAAAAAAAATAGGAACAATTATCAAACATTGTTAAATATTTTAGAATTTGTAATTGAGCACATTGAGCAACGACCTGTTGTTGGCTACTACAAGTTGCACAAAAAGCAAGGCAGTGATGGCAGCAGGATGATCGGTAAGACACTAGGAAAACTAAAACATGATAGAGATTGTAGTCAACCGCCTAATTTTCTGTAATTTGTTGTGTTGTTTTGCAGGTAATTGTACATTTGTGGCCTAGGCTCTTGCAAGAGTGAATTAGGAATTTGGCATTGATTTGGTGGATATCAGGGTTGTCTTCCCACTAACAACGCTAGTGCAAGGGGCAATTGATGGATGGTAACTCCGTTTCATATAATATTGAACAATTTTTAACATTTAAGTCATTTACTACATAAGGGCAATGTTATGGTCATTTGCTTTTCTCTTGATTTGTGCTTAAGGTCATCACTTGCATGTATATATAATATCTGAAGCAAGTTGGCTTCCCAAGTTCTTTTGTTTGTAAGACCTTCCATCCCCCCCTGGGGCAGTCGATCTCTTGGACACTGGACAATGTTGATGGATGTATGGGCTATATCCTCTAACTAATGGTAGTGCCTACTTTGATTCGTTGACTTGGCGAGATTTGGTTTGTTGAAGACATGAGTGGTTAATATGATAACTCTATGCAAAAATACAAATGAATAAAATTCATAATCTTATCCAAAGCGGGGCTATCAGGAAACAAAAAAAAAATCTCTTTTTAAAATTTTTTTCTTTATTACATTATTAAGGCGACTTCGAGGGCTGTGCAACCAGGCGGGTATATATATTTTAGTTGGGCCACCTTTGACTTCCATTGGACTGACCTGAGTTGATCCAATTGTAAGATGATTGGGCTGGGCATGAAGCATTGTTAAAATGACGAAAGCTCCTCTCTTGGGCGCGAAGCCCTTGCCACCTCTAGTAGCAGATTTTTGAGTTGTTTTGATTCGAAATAATATTCAATAATGTTTGATAATGTTTTTACATAAAGTGCGGAGAAAATTTTCCACCAGGCTAAACTTATCCCACCAAAATATGGTAGAATAATTATTAATTTATTACGTATTCTTATATGAAATTAATTGTTAAGGTTAAACATTTCTAGTAGATATTTACATTTATTTTAAATATATATTAGTATTTTTAATATACACCAAAAAAATAATAGTTTTACATAAGTAGTATGCTTATTTTTTATTTATCTTATTTTTTTCTCTTATTTCTTATTTTTTTCTCTTTTTCTTCTCTTTCATTTTCTTCCTTGCCAGTACTTTTTGATTTCATACAAATTTCAAGGTTAAATTTAAGAAAATTCTAAAATATGTAGCATCTTGCAATAACAAGCCATCAAACATAAAAGTGACAAAAAGTATATTTTCCATACACACCTTATATAGAGGTTTTAAATGCAAAAAATGCATATTAGTAGAATTCATAATCTTATCCAAAGATGGGCCATCAGGAAACAAAAAAAAACATCTCTTTTTAAAAAATTTTTCCCTATTTCTTTGTTAAGGCAGCTTCTAGGGCTGTGCAATTGGGTGGGTATATATATTTTAGTTGGGCCACCTCTGACTTCCATTGGACCCGACCTGAGCTGCTCCAAATGTAAGATGATTGGGCTGGGCATGAAGTATTGTTAAAATGACAAAAGATCCTTTCTTGGGTGCAAAGCCCTTGCCACCTCTAGCAGCAGATTTTTGAGCTATTTTGATTCAAAATAATATTCAATAATGTTTGATAATGTTTTTACATAAATTGCGAAAAAAATTTTCCACCAGGCTAAACTTATCCCGCCAAAATTTGGTAAAATAATTATTAGTTCATTATGTATTCTTATATGACATTATTTATTAAGGTTAAACATTTCTAGTAGATATTTACATTTATTTTAAATATATAGTATTTTTAATATATACCAAAAAATAAATAATAGTTTTAAATATGTAGTATGCTTATTTTTTTTCTCTTTTTCTTCTCTTTCATATTCTTCCTTGCCAGTACTTTTTGATTTCATACAAGTTTCAAGGTTAATTTTAAGAAAATCTTAAAATATGTAGTGTCTTGCAATAACAAGCCATCAGACATAAAAGTGACAAAAAGTATATTTTCCATACTCACCTTATATAGAGGTTTTAAATGCAAAACTTTTCATATTATACTTCTAAAAGATGAAACAATTTAAAAATATTATAACAAATCTCCTTTAGAATAACAATTAATATTTTGAAAATAAAAAAAAAATTGAAAGTTCAAAGTTAGATTTTCTAATAAAATAATTATGATTGATAATAGTAGTACTTAGTTTGTTTGGGCTACTTAACCAAATTTATAAGCTGGAGTTTCACTCCAAATTTACAGATTTCACGTGAATAACTTATTAAGATAAAAGCTCTTTTAAAAGTAACATAAAATCAAACAATTTGCAAATGAGAAAAGATTTGCATATACTTTCACTATATTAAATTAAATATATCTTGAATTTCATTTATTAATGACCTTTGCAAGAATTCAAATTTGTTTTCAAAATATTATGACTTTTTTTGGAATTTTTGTAAAAATATAAATTGAGATTATTATAGAAATTACTCATCCTTTAAATCTTTTTTATATCTTTATTAAAATGTTTAGTAGGGCAGTAGCACTAATTGATGTCTCAGTTATCATTGACAATATCATATGGCTAGACACTTACAAAATTTATAATAATCTTTAATAACCTAATGAATCGTTTATACAAGTTCTACTATAATGGCTCAATGGAAGGACTAGACATTTCTTTTAACTCAATTCCCAAAAACATTGGTTTAAGTTTCATAGACTAGATATAGCATTTTTAATAGGAAAACATTTTGTTGTGATTCCGTTAATAACTGCTAAATTCGTTCCTTTTGTTTCTAATTTGGATGGTTGGTAAGACCTGATATATCAACCTTTGCAGTTAATAGTTAATAACTATGGTTGAATGATACGGTGTTTTTTGATTATTAAGTCTGGGCAGACTTTAGACACCACGTGTATAAATAAGGTGCTTTCAATTACTGTAGCATTATTTCCATGGAAATACAAGGGTAATTTTCTCTCCGCCCATGTCTTCTTTCTCTAAGCTCTCCCTCTTTTCTTTCAACTCTAGAAACCTCGCTGGACCACTTGACGCGACAGCTAACTTCCCCCATTTCTGGCAAGATGAGTGGCGACAGTGTTAAGCCGAGATCTGGCAAGGTTGTACCCACATTCCGAAGCAGCCGCCCAAACCTTAAACGGCGTCGTAAAACAACCAATCGTCGCAACAAGAAGAAGAAGAAGCTTCCCTGGTAAATAAGCTTCGATTTTAATTTTGTTGATTTGGTTCTCGGGGGGTGGGGGCTCGAATTTGGGGTCCAGAGTTAGGGTTCTATATTTTTCCTTTATTATTCTTATTATTTGGGGTGCATCAATTTTTATTTTCTTTTTCTTTTGTGTGCCTCTTTTTCGCTCTTTCTCTATGTGTGTGCCTTATTCAGATTTGATTTTCCATATTTCAACTTGTTTTCCCACTTTATGCACCCTTTCTCTATCTGCCCTCTGATGACCAAATCCATTCGTGGAAGATTTGGTGCTGGTTTTTACTGGAAGAGAGGAAAATATGAGAGTTGGATTTCTAGCCTTTCAATAGAAGGTACTGTACTGCTTGTTTTTGCTGGGAGGGAAGATGAGTTGGGACTCTCGGCTATGTTGTACTTCTTGAAAGAGAAAAAGTTCCCACATCCTTAACTATTCAGTCCCTTTCTATCTTGACTGACAGTTAGGGATATTGGAACTCTCTGTCTTTCTAGAAGTACAGCATCGGTATTGTGTGGCTTAAGAATTAGGAGACCCAACTCATTTTCCTCTACTCAGAGCCAGGTGACCTAACTCACTTATTATCCACATTTCCAGTAATAACAAGTACCGACCGAGTCTTTTTGCTCCCTCAAGAAAAACTAGTACACATTTTGCTCCCTCCAGAAAAACTAGTACCGACCCAACTTACTCATTTTCCTCCCTCCAACAAAAACCAACAACATGCCCCTAAGAAAAGAGCAGTAGCGTGATTTTTTAAGCCAGAAACCAGCAACAGTACGATATGGGTTTAGGAAAAATAGATGTTGTGAAAAATTTGTATTCGGACTATGTACTGTTGTGAAAATAGTTGTTATTGTATTATAACAAATTTTCTACTACTTTTTATGAGTAAGATGCTGTTTTTTCATTTTTTTTATATTTAACAGCATAATATATGCTTTGCAATTTTTTTTAAGAAACATGCGCATACTTTGCAGTAGTCTCTTCCATTGAAGCTCGTTGTAGGGTTCAAGAAGAGACAGTGACAACTAATAAAGGTCTTCATAATCGTCGTCTCTTGGTTCAGCACTCCATTGAATTATCTCCATATGTTGTGCAACAAGAGAGTGGATTTGTTGAGACCTCCTTCACAAACAATTGGTAAAAACAACACAACATAATGAAGGTTTGGTTCTTGAAGAAAATTTGGCATACGTGGGAGAAGTCTAAGGTTTACATAGAGTTAATGTGGTAAGAATTTTGTTAATATAATTTTGTAATTGTTTTCTCAATTTACTAGTATTTCTTTTTTATTTTTTGATATTGTGTCAAATAACTTAATATTTTTTATCTTCATATAAAGAATTGGCCAAATTTTGGTAGATTGATAATTATGAGATTATTCACCTTGATGATAATGAGAGTGTAATTAAGCACATTAAGCAAGGACCTGTTGTTGGCTATTACAAGTTGCGCACAAATCAACACAGTGATTGCAGCAGGATGATTCATAAGACGCAAGGCAAAATGGAAAAACTTAAGAGATGGTACTCAACTCTCGTATTCTATGATGTTTATTGGTCATCGGTGAGAATGATTGGTAAACCATATGCAAAGTTTCAGAACAGCTATGGCACTGATGGTGGATGAGATGGGACAGGAACTATAATGTTCGATACTTTGTGGAATATTTTTGTTCCTCCCTTAGCTAAATAAGGTAGTTAACATTTTTCTTTTTGTTGTTTTGCAATTTAACCTTTTTTTTGCACAATTTTTGGATTCAAATCATTTCAACTACTACACTATAAAACTGCCTAATTTTCTGTAATTTGTTGTGTAATTTTGCAAGTAATTGTACATTTTGTGGCCCTCTCTCTTGCAAGAGTGAATAACGAATTTGGCATTCGGTTGTTGGATATTAGGGTTGTCTTCCCACTAACAACTCTAGTGCAAGGGGCATGTTACTAGCGTTGTTAGCAGGAAGACAACCCTAATATCCAGCGACTGGATGCGGAATTCGTAACTCACTCTTGCAAGAGTGACGGCCACAAAATGTACAATCACCTGCAAAATTACACAACAAATTACATAAGATTAGACAGTTTTATGGTGTAGTAGTTGAAATGATTTGATTCCAAAAATTGTGAAAAAAAAAAGTTAAATTGCAAAACAACAAAAACAAAAATGCTAACTACCTTATTTAACTAAGAGAGGAACAAAAATATTCCACAAAGTATCAAACATTATAGTTCCTGTCCCATCTCATCCACCGTCAGTGCCATAGCTGTTCTGAAACTTTGCATATGGTTTACCAGTTGGCCATTCTCGCCCATGACCAATTAACATCATAGAATACGAGAGTTGAGTACCATCTTTTATGTTTTTCCATTTTGCCTCGTGTCTTACGAATCATCATGCTACAATCATTGTGTTGATTTGTGTGCAACTTGTATTAGCCAACAACAGGTCCTTGCTCAATGTGCTTAATTACACTCGCATTATCATCAGGGTGAATAATCTCATAATTATCAATCTACCAAATTTTGGCCAATTCTTTATATGAAGATAAAAAATATTAAGTTATTTGACATAATATCAAAAAATAATAATAATAAAGAAATACTAGTAAATGGAGAAAATAATTACAAAATTATATTAACAAAATTCATACCACATTAACTGTATGTAAACCTTAGACTTCTCCCACGTATGCCAAATTTTCTTCAAGAACCAGACATTCATTATGTTGTATTGTTTTTACCAATTGTTCGTGAGGGGGGTCTCAACAAATCCACTCTCTTGTTGCACAACATATGGACATAATTCAATGGAGTGCTGAACCGAGAGCCGACGATTGCCAAGTCCTTTATTAGTTGCAACTGTCTCTTCTTGAATCCTACAACGAGCTTAAATGGAAGAGACTAATGCAAAGTATGC
>JBAPLH010000067.1:110000-164025 GCA_037897445.1 Ceriops zippeliana
ATGCATAAAAAGTGCCAACCTTTGGAGGGTGACTTTTAAATGATCCCACCTCACAAAAGTACAATGATGTGGCCAATTTTTAATTTTTTAGAAACAAAAATCCTTAAATTTTGAAAACAATTTGGACAGTAAATTACTTTTTTTGGGAACAAAATTTTATAGACCTGTGACATGCAATTGAAGTATGTCATGTGTTTTTATAATGTTGTACATTCCCTAGAGTTTTTTTTATAAATGATGAAAAGCTACGATTGGGGTTTAAGAGAGAGGAAAATGTAGATGGAAGAGGGAACGTTCTTTAATAATGTTTGATAATTGTTCCTATTTTTTTTCTAACAAAATGCACTGAAATAATTTTTCTTTTTTTTTTTAATTCAATTTATTAATAAATAAGTTCTGTATATAAATAAAAAATTGAATACGCCTCATGTTGTTCACACATCCCTAACACTCACGCTTTCTCTCTCTCTCAAGAAGCGCAGCGTGCCTTACTAGGGAGACCCAAGCACCGTCTGTTCAAAAAAAAAAACCAATACCGACCACTTTTTATTAGCAAAAATCACAAGTAAAAAACCAGCACCCACCATCCTTCCTGCAAAAAACCACTTAGCCAACTCGACCCAACTCACTTTTCAGCAAAAACCAACCCACCCAACTGGACCCAACTCACTCATATTCCTCCCTCTAGCAAAAACCAAAAAACATGCCCTCAAGAAGAGAGCAACAGCTGATTTTTGAAGCTCGGAACTAGCGACAGTACTGTATGGGTTTAGCAAAAAAAATAGATGTTTCTTCATTTTTTACGTTAAATAAAAAAAAAAATTTGGGTTATACGTACTGTTGTGAAAATAGTAAAGTTACTGTTCTAAAAAGCAGAAGCTTCCCTGGAAAATATGCTTTGATTTTAATTTTGTTGTTTTGGTTCTCGGGGGGTGCGGGCTCGGATTTGCCATCCAGGGTTAGGGTTCTGTATGTTTCCTTTATTATTCTTATTATTTGGGGTGCGTCAATTTTTATTTTCTTTTTCTTTTGTGTGCCTCTTTTTTGCATTTTCTCTGTGCATGCTTTGTGAATATTTTTGTTCCTCTCTTATCTAAATAAGGTTGCTCCCATTTTTGTTTTTGTTTTGTTCCAATTTAATTTTTTTTTTCACAATCTTTGGAATCAAGTGATTTCAACTACTACACTATAAAACCACCTAATTTTCTGTAATTTGTTGTGTGGTTTTGCACGTGAATGTATATTTTGTGGCCCTGGCTCTTGCAAGAGTGAATTAGGAATATGGCATTCGTTTGGTGGATATCAGGGTTGTCTTCCCGCTAACAATGCTAGTGCAAGGGGCAATTGATGGATAGTAACTGCATTTCATATAATATTGAACAATTTTTTTTTTAAACATTTAAGTCATTTACTGCACAAGGGCAATGTTATGGTCATTTGCTTTTATCTTGATTTGTGCTCAAGGTTGTCGCTTGCATGTATATATAATATCTGAAGCAAGTTGGCTTCCCAAGTTCTTTTGTTTGTAAGACCTTCCACCGCCCCCTGGGTCAGGCGATCTCTTGGACTCTAGACAATGTTGATGGATCTATGGGCTATATCTTCTAACTAATGGTAGTGCCTACTTTGATTCGTTGACTTGGCAAGATTTGGTCTGTTGAAGACATGAGTGTTTAATATGATAACTCTAAGCAAAAATGCAAATGAAATAAAATTTCATAATCTTATCCAAATATGGGCCATCAGGAAAAACAAAAAAATCTCTTTTTCAAATTTTTTTCTTTATTACTTTATTAAGGCGACTTCTAGGGTTGTGCAATTGGGCAGGTATATACATTTTAGTTGGGCCACTGTTGACTTCCATTGGACCTGACCTAAGCTGATCCAATCATAAGATGATTGGGCTGGGCATGAAGTATCATTAAAATGACAAAAGATCCTCTCTTGGGCGTGAAGCCCTTGCCACCTCTAGCAGCAGATTTTTGAGTTGTTTTGATTGAAAATAATATTCAATAATGTTTGATAATGTTTTTACATAAATTGTAAAGAAAATTTTCCACTAGACTAAACTTATCTTGCCAAAATTTGGTTGAATAATTATTAGTTCATTACATATTCTTATATAACATTAATTATTAAGGTTAAACATTTCTAGTAGATATTTATATTTATTTTAAATATATATTAGTATTTTTAATATATACCAAAAAATAAATAATAGTTTTAAATAAGTAGTATGCTTATTTTTTTTCTCTTTTTCTTCTCTTTCATATTCTTCCTTGCCAGTACTTTTTGATTTCATACAAGTTTCAAGGTTAATTTTAAGAAAATCTTAAAATATGTAGTGTCTTGCAATAACAAGCCATCAGACATAAAAGTGACAAAAAGTATATTTTCCATACTCACCTTATATAGAGGTTTTAAATGCAAAACTTTTCATATTATACTTCTAAAAGATGAAACAATTTAAAAATATTATAACAAATCACATTTAGAATAACAATTAATATTTTGAAAATAAAAAAGGAAATTGAAAGTTCAAAGTTAGATTTTCTAATAAAATAATTATGATTGATAATAGTAGTACTTAGTTTGTTTGGGCTACTCAACCAAATTTATAAGCTGGAGTTTCACCCCAAATTTACAGATTTCACATGATTAACTTATTAAGATAAAAGTTCTTTTAGAAGTAACATAAAATCAAACAATTTGCAAATGAGAAAATATTTGAATATACTTTCACTATATTAAATTAAATATATCTTTAATTTCATGTATTATGACCTTTGCAAGAATTTAAAGTTGTTTTCAAAATATTATGACTTTTTTTGGAATTTTTGTAAAAATATAAATTGAGATCATCATAGAAATTACTCATCCATTAAATTTTTTATATTTTTATTGAAATATTTAGTAGGGTAATAGTACTAATTGATGTCTCAGTTATCATTGACAATATCATAGGGCCAGATACTTACAAAAAATTTTATAATAATCTTTATTGACCTAATAAGTCGGTTATACAAGTTCTACTATAATGGTTCAATGGAAGAACTAGACATTTCTTATAATTGAATTCCAAAAAAACATTGGTTTAAGTTTCGTGGACTAGATATAGCATTTTTAATAGGAAAAATTTTGTTGTGATTCCATTAATAACTGCTAAATTCGTTCCTTTTGTTTCTAATTTGGATGGTTGGTAAGATCTGATATATCAACCTTTGTGGTTAATAGTTAATAACTATGGTTTAATGATACGGTGCATTTTTGATTATTAAGTCTGGGCAGACTTTAGACAACACGTGTATAAATATGGTGCTTTCAATTATTGTAGCATTATTTCCATAGAAATACGAGGGTGATTTTCTCTCCGCCCATGTCTTCTTTCTCTAAGCTCTCCCTCTTTTCTTTCAACTCTAGAAACCTCGCCAGACCACTAGGCGCGACAGCTAACTTCCCCCTTTTCCGGCAAGATGAGTGGCGACGGTGTTAAGCTGAGATCTGGCAAGGTCGTGCCCACATTCTGAAGCAGCCGCCCAAACCTTAAACAGCGCCATAAAACAACCAGCCGTTGCAACAAGAAGAAGAAGCTTCCCTGGTAAATAAGCTTCGATTTTAATTTTGTTGTTTTGGTTCTCGGGGAGTGGTGGTTCGGATTTGGGGTCCAGGGTTAGGGTTCTGTAGTTTTTCTTTATTATTCTTATTATTTGGGGTGCATCAATTTTTATTTTCTTGTTCTTTTGTGTGCCTCTCTTTCGCTCTTTCTCCGTGTATGTGTGTGCCTTATTCAGATTTGATTTTCCAGATTTCAACTTGTTTTCCCACTTTATGCCGCCTTTCTCTCTCTGCCCTCCGATGACCAAATCCATTTGCGGAACATTTGGTGCTAGTTTTTCCTGGAAGAGAGGAAAATAAGTGAGTTGGATTTCCGACCTTTCAGCAGAAGGTACTGTACTGCATGTTTTTGCTGGGAGGGAAGATGTGTTGGGTCTCCCAGCTATTTTGTACTTCTTGAAAGAGAAAAAGTTCCCACATCCTTAACTATTTAGTCCCTTTCTATCTTGACTGACAGTTAGGGATATTGGAACTTTTCTCTCTTTCTAGAAGTACAGCACCGGTATTATTGTGTGGCTTAAGAACTGGGAGACCCAACTCATTTTACCTCTACTCAGAGCCGGGAGACCTAACTCACTTATTATCCACATTTCCAATAATAACCAGTACCGACCGACTCATTTTGCTCCCTCCAGAAAAAACTAGTACACATTTTGCTCCCTCCAGAAAAACTAGTACCGACCCAACTTACTCATTTTCCTCCCTCCAACAAAAACCAACAACATGCCCCTAAGAAGAGAGCAGTAGCGTGATTTTTTAAGCTCGAAACCAGCGACAATACTGTATGGATTTTAGAAAAATAGATGTTTCTTCATTTCTTACGTTGAAAAATTTGGATTCGGACAACATAGTGTTGTGAAAATAGTTGTTGTTGTATGTATTATAACAAATTTTCTGCTACTTTCTATGAGTAAGAAGCTGCTTTTCATTTTTTTCTATATTTAACAGCATAATATATGCTTTGCAATTTTTTTTAAGAAACTGACGCATACTTTGTAGTAGTCTCTTCCATTGAAGCCCGTTGTAGGATTCAAGAAGAGATAGTTGCGACTAATAAAGGACTTGGCAATTGTCGTCTCTTGGTTCAGCACTCCATTGAATTATGTCCATATGTTGTGCAACAAAAGAGTGGATTTGTTGAGACCCCCCTCACGAACCATTGGTAAAAACAATACAACATAATGAAGGTTTGGTTCTTGAAGAAAATTTGGCATACGTGGAAGAAGTCTAAGGTTTACATAGAGTTAACGTGGTAAGAATTTTGTTAATATAATTTTGTAATTGCTTTCTCAATTTACTAGTATTTCTTTATTATTTTTTTTGATATTGTGTCAAATAACTTAATATTTTTTATCTTCATATAAAGAATTGGCCAAAATTTGGTAGATTGATAATTATGAGATTATTCACCTTGATGATAACGCGAGTGTAATTAAGCACATTGAGCAAGGACTTGTTGTTGGCTATTACAAGTTGCGCACATATCAACACATTGATTTGCAGTAGGATGATTCGTAAGACACAAGGCAAAATGGAAAAACTTAAGAGATGGTACTCAGCTCTCGTATTCTATGATGTTAATTGGTCGTGGGCGAGAATGGCCAACTGGTAAACCATATGCAAAGTTTCAGAATAGCTATGGCACTGACGGTGGATGAGATGGGACAGGAACAATTATGTTCGATACTTTGTGGAATATTTTTGTTCCTCACTTAGCTAAATAAGGTAGTTAGCATTTTTGTTTTTTTTGTTTTGCAATTTAACTTTTTCTTAGCACAATTTTTGAAATCAAATCATTTCAACTACTACACTATAAAACTGCCTAATCTTCTGTAATTTGTTGTGTAATTTTGCAGGTGATAGTACATTATGTGGCCCTCACACTTGCAGGAGTGAATTACGAATTTGGCATCCGGTTGCTAGATATCAGGGTTGTCTTCCCGATAACAATGCTAGTGCAAGGCGCAGGTTGCTAGCGTTGTTAGCGGGAAGACAACGCTGATATCCAGCAACCGGATGCCGAATTCGTGATTCACTCTTGCAAGAGTGAGGGCCACAAAATGTACAATTACCTGCAAAATTACATAATAAATTACAGAAAATCAGGCAGTTATATAGTGTAGTAGTTGAAATGATTTGATTCCAAAAATTGTGCTAAAAAAAAGGTTAAACTGCAAAACAACAAAAACAAAAATGCTAAGTACCTTATTTAGCTAAGAGAGGAACAAAATTATTCCACAATGTATTGAACATTATAGCTCCTGTCCCATCTCATCCACCGTCAGTGCCATAGCTGTTCTGAAACTTTGCATCTGGTTTACCAGTTGGCCATTCTCGCCCATGACCAATTAACATCATAGAATACAGAAGTTGAGTACTATCTCCTAACTTTTTCCATTTTGCCTTGTGTCTTACGAATCATTGTGTTGCAATCAGTGTGTTTATTTGTGCGCAACTTGTAATAGCCAACAACAGGTCCTTGCTCAATGTGCTTAATTACACTCTCGGTATCATCAGGATGAATAATCTCATAATTATCAATCTACCAAATTTTGGCCAATTATTTATATGAAGATAAAAAATATTAAGTTGATTGACACAATATCAAAAAAAAAAAAAGAAATACTAGTAAATTGAGAAAACAATTACAAAATTATATTAACAAAATTCATACCACAGTAACTGTATGTAAACCTTGGACTTCTCCCACGTATGCCAAATTTTCTTCAAGAACTAGACCTTCATTATGTTGTATTGTTTTTACCAATTGTTCGTGTGGGGGTTTCAACAAATACACTCTCTTGTTGCACAACATATGGACATAATTCAATGGAGTACTGAACCGAGAGACGATGATTGCCAAGTCCTTTATTAGTTGCGACTGTCTCTTCTTGAATCCTACAACGAGCTTCAATGGAAGAGACTACTACAAAGTATGCGCAAGTTTCTTAAAAAAAAAATTGCAAAGCATATATTATGTTGTTAAATATAAAAAAAAAATGAAAAAGCAGCATCTTACTTAGAGAAAGTAGCAGAAAGTTTGTTATAATACAATAACAACTATTTTCACAATAGTACGTACTCCGAATCCAATTTTTTAAATGTAAAAAATAAAAAAATCTATTTTTTCTAAACCCATACCGTACTATCGCTGGTTTCGAACTTAAAAAATCACGCTACTGCTCTCTTCTTAGGGGCATGTTGTTGATTTTTGTTGGAGGGAGGAAAATGAGTAAGTTAGGTTGGTACTAGTTTTTTTGGACGGAGCAAAATGGGTACTAGTTTTTGTCGAGGGAGCAAAATGAGTCCGTTGGTCGGTACTGGTTGGTTATTTCTCTAGAAATGTGGATAATAAGTGAGTTAGGTCTCCCCACTCTGTAGTACGGAAAAAATGAGTTGGGCCACAGTACCGGTGCTTTACTTCTAGAAAGAGAGAAAGTTCCAATATCCGTAACTGTCAGTCAAGATAGAAAGCAACTGAACAGTTAAGGATGTGGGAACTTTTTCTCTTTCAAGAAGTACAAAATAACCGGGATACCCAACTCATCTTCCCTCCCAGCAAAAACAAGCAGCACAGTACCTTCTGCTGAAAGGCCAGAAATCCAACTTACTTATTTTCCTCTCTTCCAGTAAAAACCAGCACCCGAACCAACACATTCATTTTTCCTCCCTTCCAGCAAAACAAAAACCAGTACCAACCCAACTCACTCATTTTCCTCCCTTTAGAAAATGTGCAGTCCAAATCTTCCGCGAATGGATTTGGTAATCGGAGGGCAGAGAGAGAAATGGGGCATAAAGTGGGAAAACAAGTTGAAAGCTGGAAAATCAAATCTGAATAAGGCACATACATGCACGGAGAAAGAGCGAAAAAGAGGCACACAAAAGAAAAAGAAAATAAAAATTGATGCACCCCAAATAAAAAAGAATAATAAAAGAAAATTACAGAACCCTAGCCCTGGAAGCCAAATCCGAGCCCCCACCCCCGAGAACAGTAACAACTATTTTCACAACAGTAAGTATAATCCAAATTTTTCAACGTAAAAAATGAAGAAATGTTTATTTTTGCTAAACCCATACCGTACTGTCACTGGTTCGAAACTTAAAAAATCATGCTACTACCATCTGAGAGTCCTCGATCCTCCCATGAAAAAAACAGTTGTTGCTCTCCTGAGGGCATGTTGTTGGATTTTGCTAGAGGGAGGAATATGAGTGAGTTGGGGCCAGTTGGGTGGGTCGTTTTTGCTAAAAAGTGAGTTGGGTCGAGTTGGCTAAGTGGGTTTTTGCAGGAAGGATGGTGGGTGCTGGTTTTTACTTGGAATTTTCTACTGAAAAAGGGTGGTTTTACTGGTGGTTTTTGCTAATAAAAGTGGTCGGTATTGGTTTTTTTTCCTGAGCAGACGACGACGCTTGGGTCTCCCTGGAAAGGCAAAGCTGTGCTTCTTGAGAGAGAAAGAGTGAGTGTTAGGGATGTGGGAACAACATGAGGCGTATTAAATTTTTTATTATATGTACAGAATTTATTTATTTATAAATTGAATTAAAAAAAAGAAAATATTTCGGTGCATTTTGTTAGAAAAAAATAGGAACAATTATCAAACATTGTTAAATAACGTTCCCACTTCAATCTGCATTTTCCTCTCTCTTAAACACAATCATAGCTTTCATCATTTATAAAAACACTAGGGAAATGTACACAACGTTAATATATAAAAATAACTAAATCATGTCATCGTAAATTGATGTTTGTGACATATAGCAAGTAATTGCTGGAAGGTTTCGCAAAGTTAACTTGCTTCACAGATCCACGGGAATCAAATCACCATTGGATAGCCCATTCGCAGTACTTAACCAAAAATGTTGAGAAAACTGCCCATTATTCATCAACGACAAGACAATTTTGGCACAAAAATTAGTCACACTTAAAATTTGTTGAAAATTATAGAAATACACAAAATATAGATGTAACGGTAAAATGCAGACCACGCATAAAAATCACCATTGGACTCTAGACAATATTGATGGATGTATGGGCTATATCTTCTAACTAATGGTAGTGCCTACTTTGATGTATGGCCAACTAGTAAACCATATGCAAAGTTTCAGAACAGCTATGGCACTGATTGTACATTTTGTGGCCCTCACTCTTGCAGGAGTGAATTAGGAATTCGACATCCGGTGGCTGGATATCACGGTTGTCTTCCCGCTAACAATGCTAGTGCAAGGGGCATGTTGCTAGTGTTGTTAGCAGGAACACAACCCTGATATCCAGCAACCGGATGCCGAATTCGTAATTCACTCTTGCAAGTGTAAGGGGCACAAAATGTACAATTACCTGCAAAATTACACAACAAATTACAGAAAATTAGGCAGTGTTATAGTGTAGTACTTGAAATGATTTGAATCCAAAAATTGTGCTAAAAAAAGGTTAAATTGCAAAACAAGAAAAACAAAAATTCTAACTACCTTATTTAGCTAAGAGAGGAACAAAAATATTCCACAAAGTATCGAACATTATTGTTCCTGTCCCATCTCATCCATCGTCAGTGCCATAGCTGTTCTGAAACTTTGCATATGGTTTACCAATAGGCCATTCTCGCCCATGACCAATTAACATCATAGAATACGAGAGCTGAGTACCATCCCTTAAGTTTTTCCATTTCGCCTTGTGTCTTACGAATCATCCTGTTTCAATCACTGTGTTGATTTGTGCGCAACTTGTAATAGCCAACAACAGGTCCTTGCTCAATGTGCTTAATTACACTCTCGGTATCTTCAGGGTGAATAATCTCATAATTATCAATCTACCAAATTTTGGCCAATTCCTTATATGAAGATAAAAAATATTAAGTTATTTGACACAATATCAAAAAAAAAATAAAGAAATACTAGTAACTTGAGAAAACAATTACAAAATTATATTAACAAAATTCATACCACATTAACTGTATGTAAACCTTGCACTTCTGCCACGTATGCCAAATTTTCTTCAAGAACCAAACCTTCATTATGTTGTATTGTTTTTACAATTGTTCGTTAGGGGGGTCTCAACAAATCCGCTCTCTTGTTGCACAACATATGGACATAATTCAATGGAGTGCTGAACCGAGAGATGACGATTGCCAAGTCCTTTATTAGTTGCAGCTGTCTCTTCTTGAATACTACAACGAGCTTTAATGGAAGAGACTATTCAAAGTATGCGCAAGTTTCATAAAAAAAAATTGCAAAGCATATATTATGCTGTTAAATATAAAAAAAATGAAAAAGCAGCATCTTACTCATAGAAAGTAGCAAAAAATTTGTTATAATACAATAACAAATATTTTCACAGCAGTATGTAGTTCGAATCCAAATTTTTTAACGTAAAAAGTAAAAAAAATATCTTTTTTTCCTAAAAATATACCGTACTGTCGCTGGTTTCGAACTTAAAAAATCATGCTACTGCTCTCTTCTTAGGGGCATGTTGTTGATTTTTGTTGGAGGGAGGAAAATGAGTAAGTTAGATTGGTAGTAGTTTTTCTGGAGTGAGCAAATTGCGTAATAGTTTTTCTCGAGGGAGCAAAACGAGTCCGTTGGTCAGTACTGGTTATTACTGGAAATGTGGATAGTAAGTGAGTTAGGTCTCTCGGCTCTGAGTAGAGGGAAAATGAGTTGGGTCACAGTACCGGTGCTGTACTTCTAGAAAGAGAGAAAGTTCCAATATCCCTAACTGTCAGTCAAGATAGAAAGCGACTGGAGACCCAACTCATCTTCCCTCCCAGCAAAAACAAGTAGCACAGTACCTTATGCTGAAAGGCTGGAAATCCAACTCACTTATTTTCCTCTCTTCCAGTAAAAACTAGCACTGAACCAACTCATTCATTTCCTCCCTTCCAGCAAAAACTAGTACCGACCCAACTCACTCATTTTCCACCCTCCAGAAAATGTGCAATCCAAATCTTCCGTAAATTGATTTGGTCATTGGAGGGAAGAGAGAGAAAGGGGGCATAAAGTGGGAAAACCAGTTGAAATTTGGAAAATCAAATCTGAATAAAGCACACACATTCAGGGAGAAAGAGCAAAAAAGAGGCACACAAAAGAAAAAGAAAATAAAAATTGATGCACCCCAAATAATAAGAATAATAAAGGAAAAATATAGAACCCTAACCCTGGATGCCAAATCCAAGCCCCCATCCCCCGAGAACCAAAACAACAAAATTAAAATCGAAGCTTATTTACTAGGGAAGCTTCTGCTTTTAGAACAGTAACTACTTTTTTCACAACAGTACGTATAACCCAAATTTTTCAACGTAAAAAATGAAGAAACATCTATTTTTGTTAAACACATACCGTACTGTGGCTGGTGTCGATCTTCAAAAATCACGCTACTACCTACTGAGAGTCGTTGATCCTCCCATGAAAAAATTAGCTGTTGCTCTCTTAAGGGCATGTTGTTGGTTTTTGCTAGAGGGAGGAATATGAGTGACTTGGGTCCAGTTGGGTGGGTGGTTTTTGCAGGAAGGATGGTGGGTGCTGTTTTTACTTGTGATTTTTTCTAAAAGGGGTGGTTTTATTGGTGGTTTTTGCTAATAAAAGTGGTCGGTATTGGTTTTTTACTGAGCAGACGGCACTTGGGTCTCCCTGGTAAGGCAGGCTGCGCTTCTTGAGAGAGAGAAAGCGCGAATGTTAGGGATGTGGGAACAACATGAGGCGTATTAAATTTTTTATTTCTATACAGAATTTATTTATTTATAAATTGAATTAAAAAAAGAAAATATTTCGGTGCATTTTGTTAGAAAAAATAGGAACAATTATCAAACATTATTAAAGAACGGTTCCATCTACATTTTTCTTTCTCTTAAACACAATTGTAGCTTTCATCATTTATAAAAAAAACTAGGGAATGTACAACGTTAATGCAAAAATAACTAAATCATGTCATCGTAAATTGATGTTTGTGACATATAGCAAGTAATTGCTGGAAGGTTTGACAAAGCTAACTTGCTTCACAGATCCACGGGAATCAAATCACCATTGGATAGCCCTTTCGCAGTACATAACCGAAAATGTTGAGAAGGCTGCCCATTATTCATCAAAGAAAAGAAAATTTTGGCACAACTATTAGTCATACTTAAAATTTGTTGAAAATTATAGATAATAGTGCCAACCTTTGGAGGGTGACTTTAAATGATCCCACCTCACAAAAGTACAATGATGTGGCCAATTTTTAATTTTTTAGATAACAAATCCTTAAATTTTGAAAACAATTTGGACAGTAAAATTACTTTTTGGGAACAAATTTTATAGACCTGTGACATGCAATTGAAGTATGTCATGTGTTTTTATAATGTTGTACATTCCCTCGAGTTTTTTTATAAATGATGAAAGCTACGATTGGGTTTAAGAGAGAGGAAAATGTAGATGGAAGAGGGAACGTTCTTTAATAATGTTTTATAATTGTTCCTATTTTTTTAACATTTAAGTCATTTACTGCACAAGGGCAATGTTATGGTCATTTGCTTTTCTCTTGATTTGTGCTCAAGGTCATCACTTGCATGTATATATAATATCTGAAGCAAGTTGGCTTCCCAGGTTCTTTTGTTTGTAAGACCTTCCACCGCCCCCTGGGTCAGGCGGTCTATTGGACTCTGGACAATGTTGATGGATGTATGGGCTATATCTTCTAACTAATGGTAGTGCGTACTTTGGTTTGATGACTTGGTGAGATTTGGTTTGTTGAAGACATGAGTGTTTAATATGATAACTCTAAGCAAAAATGCATATTAGTAAAATTCATAATCTTATCCAAAGATGGGCCATCAGGAAAGGAAACAAAAAAAAAATCTCTTGTCAAATTTTTTTTTCATTATTTCTTTATTAAGGCGGCTTTTAGGGTTGTGCAATTGGAAGAGGGAACGTTCTTTAATAATGCACATTCCCTAGTGTTTTTTTATAATAAATGAAAGCTATGATTGTGTTTAAGAGAGAGGAAAATGTAGATGGAAGAGGGAACATTCTTTAATAATGTTTGATAATTGTTCCTATTTTTTTCTAACAAAATGCACCGAAATATTTTCTTTTTTTAATTCAATTTATAAATAAATAAATTCTGTATATAAATAAAAAATTTAATACACCTCATGTTGTTCCCACATCCCTAACACTCACGTTTTCTCTCTCTCAAGAAGCGCAGTTTGCCTTACCAGGGAGACCCAAGCACCTTCTGCTCAGGAAAAAACCAATACATACCACTTTTATTAGCAAAAAACACTAGTAAAACCACCGTTTTCAGCAAAAAAAACATGTAAAAACCAGCACCCACCATCCTTCTTGCAAAAACCACTTAGCCAACTCGACCCAACTCACTTTTCAGCAAAAACGACCCACCCAACTAGACCCAACTCACTCATATTCCTCCCTCTAGCAAAAACCAACAACATGCCCTCAAAAAGAGAGCAACAGCTGATTTTTTCATGGGATAATCGACACCTCTCAGATGGTAGTAGTGTGATTTTTTAAGCTTGGAACCAGCGACAGTACGGTATGGGTTTAGCAAAAATAGACGTTTCTTCATTTTTTACGTTGAAAAATTTGGGTTACACTTACTGTTGTGAAAATTGTTGTTACTGTTCATGAGTAAGATGTTGCTCTTTTATTTATATTTTTTTATATATTTAACAGCATAATATATGCTTTGAAATTTTTTTTCAGAATCTTGTGCATACTTTGCACTAGTCTCTTCCATTGAAGCTCCTTGTAGAATTCAAGAAGAGACAGTTGCACCTAATGAACAACTTGGTAATCACCGTCTCTCAGTTCAGCACTCCATTGAATTATGTCCATATGTTGTGCAAGAGAGTGGATTTGTTGAGACCCCCTGCACCAACAATTGGTAAAAGCAATACAACACAATGAAGGCCTGGTCCTTCAAGAAAATTTGGCATATGCGAGAGAAGTCCAAGGCTTACATACAGTTAATGTGGTACGCATTCTTTCAATATAATTTTGTAATTTTTTTCTCAATTTACTATTTTTTTTTTTGTTGTTATTGTGTCAAGTAACTTATATTTTTTTGTCTTCATATAGGATTGGCCAAAATTTGGCAAGATTGATAATTATGATATTATTACCGAGAGGGTAATTGAGCACATTGAGCAACGACCTGTTGTTGGCTACTACAAGTTGCGCAAAAAGCAAGGCAGTGATGGCAACAGGATGATCGGTAAGACACAAGGAAAACTAAAACATGATAGAGATTGTAGTCAAGTTTGGCATTTTGTGATGTTCATTGGTCATGGGTGAGAATGGCCAACTGGTAAACCATATGCAAAGTTTCAGAACAGCTATGGCACTAAACGTGGATGGGATGGGACAGCAACTATAATGTTCGATGCTTTGTGAATATTTTTGTTCCTCTCTTATCTAAATAAGGTTGCTCCCATTTTTGTGTTTGTTTTGTTGCAATTTATTTTATTTTTTTTCACAATCTTTGGAATAAAATGATTTCAACTACTACACTGTAAAACCGCCTAATTTTCTGTAATTTGTTGTGTGGTTTTGTAGGTGATTGTATATTTTGTGCCCCTGGCTCTTGCAAAAGTGAATTAGGAATTTGGCATCCGTTTGGTGGATATCAGGGTTGTCTTCCCGCTAACAACGCTAGTGCAAGGGGCAAATGATGGATGGTAACTGCGTTTCATATAATATTGAACAATTTTTAACATTTATGTCGTTTACTGCCCAAGGGCAATGTTATGGTCATTTGCTTTTCTCTTGATTTGTGCTTAAGGTCATGACTTGCATGTATATATAATATCTGAAACAAGTTGGCTTCCCAAGTTTTTTTGTTTGTAAGACCTTCCACCTCCCCCTGGGTCAGCCGTTCTCTTGGACTCTGGACAATGTTGATGGATGTATGGGCTATATCTTCTAACTAATAGTAGTGCCTACTTTGATTCGTTGACTTGGCAAGATTTTGTCAGTTGAAGACATGAGTGATTAAAATGATAACTCTAAGAAAACATGCAAATGAATAAAATTCATAATCTTATCCAAAGAGGGGCCATTAGGAAACAAAAAAATCTCTTTTTAACATTTTTCTTTATTACTTTATTAAGGCATCTTCGAGGGCTGTGCAATTAGGCGGGTATATATATTTTAGTTGGGCCACCTTTGACTTCCATTGGACCTGACCTGAGCTGATCCAAATGTAAGATGATTGGGCTAGGCATGAAGTATTGTTAAAATGACAAAAGATCCTCTCTTGCACAGGAAGCCCTTGCCACCTCTAGTAGTAGATTTTTGAGTTGTTTTGATTCAAAATAATATTCAATAATGTTTGATAATGTTTTTTTTTACATAAAGTGCGGAGAAAATTTTCGACCAAGCTAAACTTATCCCACCAAAATATGGTAGAATAATTATTAATTTATTACGTATACTTATATGACATTAATTATTAAGGTTAAACATTTCTAGTAGATATTTACATTTATTTTAAATATAATTAGTATTTTTAATATATGCCAAAAAAATAATAGTTTTACATAAGTAGTATGCTTTTTTTTTTTATTTATCTTATTTTTTTCTCTTATTTTTTTTTTTTTTTTCTCTTTTTTTCTTCTCTTTCATTTTTCTTCCTTGCTAGTACTTTTTGATTTCATACAAATTTCAAGGTTAATTTTAAGAAAATTCTAAAATATTGTAGTGTCTTGCAATAACAAGCCATCAAACATAAAAGTGACAAAAAGCATATTTTCCATACACACCTTATATAGAGGTTTTAAATGCAAAAAATGCATATTAGTAAAATTCATAATCTTATCCAAAGATGGGCCATCAGGAAACAAAAAAAAATCTCTTTTTAAAATTTTTTTTTTTTCTTTATTTCTTTATTAAGGCGGCTTTCTAGGACCGTGCAATTGGGCGGGTATATATATTTTAGTTGGGCCACCTTTGACTTCCATTGGACCTGACCTGAGTTGATCCAATCGTAAGATGATTGGGCTGGGCATGAAGTATTGTTAAAATGACAAAAGATCCTCTCTTGGGCGTGAAGCCCTTGCCACCTCTAGCAGCAGATTTTTGAGTTTTTTATTCAAAAAAATATTCAATAATGTTTGATAATGTTTTTACATAAATTGCAAAAGAAACTTTTCCACCAGGCTAAACCTATCCCGCCAAAATTAGGTAGAATAATTATTAGTTCATTTCCTATTCTTATATGACATTAATTATTAAGGTTAAACATTTCTAGTAGATATTTACATTTATTTTAAATATATATTAGTATTTTTAATATATACCAAAAAATAAATAATAGTTTTAAATAAGTAGTATGCTTATTTTTTTTTCTCTTATTATTTTTTTTTTTTTTTTTTCTCTTTTTCTTCTCCTTCATTTTCTTCCTTGCTAGTACGTTTTGATTTCATACAAGTTTCAAGGTTAATTTTAAGAAAATCTTAAAATATGTAGTGTCTTGCAATAACAAGCCATCAGACATAAAAGTGACAAAAAGTATATTTTCCATACTCACCTTATATAGAGGTTTTAAATGCAAAACTTTTCATATTATACTTCTAAAGATGATGAAACAATTTAAAAATATTATAACAAATCTCATTTAGAATAACAATTAATATTTTGTAAATAAAAAAGGAAATTGAAAGTTCAAAGTTAGATTTTCTAATAAAATAATTATGATTGATAATAGTAGTACTTAGTTTGTTTGGGCTACTCAACCAAATTTATAAGCTAGAGTTTCACCCCACATTTACAGATTTCACGTGAATAACTTATTAAGATAAAAGCTCTTTTAGAAGTAACATAAAATCAACCAATTTGCAAATGAGAAAAGATTTGCATATACTTTCACTATATTAAATTAAATATATCTTGAATTTCATTTATTAATGACCTTTGCAAGAATTTAAAGTTGTTTTCAAAATATTATGACTTTTTTTGAAATTTTTGTAAAAATATAAATTGAGATTATTATAGAAATTACTCATCCTTTAAATCTTTTTTATATCTTTATTAAAATGTTTAGTACGGCAATAGCACTAATTGATGTCTCAGTTATCATTGACAATATCATATGGCCAGACACTTACAAAATTTATAATAATCTTTAATAACCTAATGAATCTTTTATACAAGTTCTACTATAATGGCTCAATGGAAGGACTAGACATTTCTTATAACTCAATTCCCAAAAACATTGGTTGAAGTTTCATGGACTAGATATAGCATTTTTAATAGGAAAAAATTTTGTTGTGATTCCTTTAATAACAGCTAAATTCGTTCCTTTTGTTTCTAATTTGGATGGTTGGTGAGACCTAATATAACTAAATATGGTTGAATGATGCGGTGCGTTTTGATTATTAAGTTTGGGCAGACTTTAGACACCACGTGAATAAATATGGTGCATTCTTCTCTCTCCGCCCATGTCTTCTTTCTCTAAGCTCTCCCTCTTTTCTTTCAACTCTAGAAACCTCACCAGACCACTAGGCACGATAACTAACTTCCCCCCTTTTCAGGCAAGATGAGTGGCGACAGTGTTAAGCTGAGATCTCGTACCCACATTCTGAAGCAGCCGCCCAAACCTTAAACGGAGCTGTAAAACAACTAGCCGTCGCAACAAGAAGAAGAAGCTTCCCTGGTAAATAAGCTTCGATTTTAATTTTGTTGTTTTGGTTCTCAGGGGGTGGGGGCTCGGATTTGGGGTCCAGAGTTAGGGTTCTGTAGTTTTCCTTTATTATTCTTATTATTTGGGGTGCATCAATTTTTATTTTCTTGTTCTTTTATGTGCCTCTCTTTCGCTCTTTCTTCGTGTATGTGTGTGCCTTATACAGATTTGATTTTCCAAATTTCAACTTGTTTTGCCACTTTATGCCCCCATTCCCTCTCTGCCCTCCGATGACCAAATCCATTCGCGGAAGATTTGGTGCTGGTTTTTACTGGAAGAGAGGAAAATAAGTGAGTTGGATTTCCGGCCTTTTAGCAGAAGGTACTGTACTGCTTGTTTTTGTTGGGAGGGAAGATGAGTTGGGTCTCCCGGCTATTTTGTACTTCTTGAAAGAGAAAAAGTTCCCACATCCTTAACTGTTTAGTCACTTTCTATCTTGACTGACAGTTAGGGATATTGGAACTGTCTCTCTTTCTAGAAGTACAGCACCGGTATTGTGTGGCTTAAGAACTGGGAGACCCAACTCATTTTCCCACTACTCAGAGCCGGGGAGACCTAACTCACTTATTATCCACATTTCTAGTAATAACCAGTACCCGACCGAGTCATTTTGCTCCCTCAAGAAAAACTAGGACCGACCCAACTTACTCATTTTCCTCCCTCCAACAAAAAAACCAACAACATTCCCCTAAGAAAGAGAGCAATAGCGTGATTTTTTTAAGCTCGAAACCAGCGACAGTAGAGTATGGATTTAGGAAAAATAGATGTTTTCTTCATTTCTTACGTTGAAAAAAAAATTTGGATTCGAACAGTTGTAAAAATAGTTGTTATTGTATTATAACAAAAATTTTTTGCTACTTTATATGAGTAAGATACTGCTTTTTCCATTTTTTTTCTATATTTAACAGTGTAATATATGCTTTGTAATTTTTTTTTAAGAAACTTGCACATGCTTTGCAGTAGTCTCTTCCATTGAAGCTTCGTTGTAGGATTCAAGAAGAGACAGTCGCAACTAATAAAGGACTTGGCAATCGTTGTCTCTCGGTTCAGCACTCCATTGAATTATGTCCATATGTTGTGCAACAAGAGAGTGGATTTGTTGAGACCCCACTCACGAACAATTGGTAAAACCAATACAACATAATGAAGGTCTGGTTCTTGAAGAAAATTTGGCATACGTGGCAGAAGTCCAAGGTTTACATATAGTTAACGTGGTATGAATTTTGTTAATATAATATTGTAGTTGTTTTCCAAATTTACTAGTATTTCTTTATTATTTTTTTTATATTATGTCAAATAACTTAATATTTTTATCTTCATATAAAGAATTGCCAAATTTTGGTAGATTGATAATTATGAGATTATTCACCCTGAAGATACAGAGTGTAATTAAGCACATTGAGCAAGGACGTGTTGTTGGCTATTACAAGTTGTGCACAAATCAACACAGTGATTGCAACAGGATGATTCGTAAGACACAAGGCAAAAAATGTAAAAAACTTAAGAGATGGTACTCAACTCTCGTATTCTATGATGTTAATTGGTCATGGGCGAGAATGGCCAATTGGTAAACCATATGCAAAGTTTCAAAACAGCTATGGCACCGACGGTGGATGAGATGGGACAGGAACAATAATGTTCGATACTTTGTGGAATATTTTTGTTCCTCTCTTATCTAAATAAGGTAGTTAGCATTTTTGTTTTTGTTGTTTTGCAATTTGACTTTTTTTTAGCACAATTTTTGAAATCAAATCTTTTCAACTACTACACTATAAAACTGCCTAATCTTCCGTAATTTGTTGTGTAATTTTGTAGGTGATTGTACATTTTGTGGCCCTCACTCTTGTAGGAGTGAATTACGAATTCGGCATCGGTTGAATGATAGATGTGGCCCATTTTGTGGCCCTCACTCTTTCTCCGTGTATGTGTCTGCCTTATTCAGATATGATTTTCCATATTTCAACTTGTTTTCCCACTTTATGCCCCCTTTCTCTATCTGCCCTCCGATGACCAAATCAATTCGCAGAAGATTTGGTGCTGGTTTTTACTGGAAGAGAGGAAAATAAGTGAATTGGATTTCCGGCCTTTCAATAGAAGGTACTGTACTGCTTGTTTTTCCTGGGAGGAAAGATGAGTTGGGTCTCCCGGCTCTTTTCTACTTCTTGAAAGATAAAAAGTTCCCACATCCTTGACTATTCAGTCCCTTTGTTTCTTGACTAACAGTTTGGGATATTGGAACTTTCTCTCTTTCTAGAAGTACAGCACTGGTATTGTGTGGCTTAAAAGCTGGGATACCCAACTCATTTTCCCTCTACTTAGAGCCGGGAGACCTAACTCACTTATTATCCACAATTCCAGTAATAACAAGTACCGAACGAGTCTTTTTGCTCCCTCAAGAAAAACTAGTACACATTTTGGTCCCTCCAGAAAAACTAGTACCAACCCAACTTACTCATTTTCCTCCCTCCAACAAAAACCAACAACATGCCCCTAAGAAGAGAGCAGTAGTGTGATTTTTTAAGCTCGAAACCAGTGACAGTACGGTATGAGTTTAGGAAAAATAGATGTTTTTTCATTTTTTACGTTGAAAAATTTGGATTCGGACTATGTATTTTTGTGAAAGTAGTTGTTCTTGTATTATAACAAAATTTCTGCTACTTTCTATGAGTAAGATGCTACTTTTTCATTTTTTTTTATATTTAACAGCATAATATATGCTTTGCAATTTGGTTTAAGAAACCTGCTCATACTTTGCAGTAGTCTCTTCCATTGAAGCATACTTTGCAGTAGTCTCTTCCATTGAAGCTCGTTGTAGGGTTCAAGAAGAGACAGTGACAACAAATAAAGGACTTCACAATCCTCATCTCTTGGTTCAGCACTCCATTGAATTATCTCCATATGTTGTGCAACAAGAGAGTGGATTTGTTGAGACCTCCCTCATGAGCAATTGGTAAAAACAACACAACATAATGAAGGTTTGGTTCTTGAAGAAAATTTGGCATACATGGGAGAAGTCTAAGGTTTACATAGAGTTAATGTGGTAAGAATTTTGTTAATATAATTTTGTAATTGTTTTCTCAATTTACTAGTATTTCTTTTTTATTTTTTTGATATTGTGTCAAATAACTTAATATTTTTTTTATCTTCATATAAAGAATTGGCCAAAATTTGGTAGATTGATAATTATGAGATTATTCACCCTGATGATAACGAGAGTGTAATTAAGCACATTAAGCAAGGACCTGTTGTTGGCTATTACAATTTGCGCACAAATCAACACAGTGATTGCAGCAGGATGATTCATAAGACGCAAGGCAAAATGGAAAAACTTAAGAGATGATACTCAACTCTCGTATTCTATGATGTTTATTGGTCATCGGCCAGAATGATTGGTAAACCATATGCAAAATTTCAGAACAGCTATGGCACTGATGGTGGATGAGATGGGACAGGAACTATAATGTTCGATACTTTGTGGAATATTTTTGTTCCTCCCTTAGCTAAATAAAGTAGTTAGCATTTTTGTTTTTGTTGTTTTGCAATTTAACCTTTTTTTTTTGCACAATTTTTGGATTCAAATCATTTCAACTACTACACTATAAAACTGCAGAATTTTCTGTAATTTGTTGTGTAATTTTGCAAGTAATTGTACATTTTGTGGCCCTCACTCTTGCAGGAGTGAATAACGAATTTGGCATTCGGTTGCTGGATATTTGGGTTGTCTTCCCGCTAACAACGCTAGTGCAAGGGGCATGTTGCTAGCGTTGTTAGCAGGAAGACAACCCTAATATCCAGCGACTGGATGCTGAATTCGTAACTCACTCTTGCAAGAGTGAGGGCCACAAAATGTACAATCACCTACAAAATTACACAACAAATTACATAAGATTAGATAGTTTTATGGTGTAGTAGTTGAAATGATTTGATTCCAAAAGTTGTGAAAAAAAAAAGTTAAATTGCAAAACAACAAAAACAAAAATGCTAACTACCTTATTTAGCTAAGAGAGGAACAAAAATATTCCACAAAGTATCAAACATTATAGTTCCCATCCCATCTCATCCACCGTCAGTGCCGTAGCTGTTCTAAAACTTTGCATATGGTTTATCAATTGGCCATTCTCGCCCATGACCAATTAACATCATAGAATATGAGAGTTGAGTACCATCTTTTATGTTTTTCCATTTTGCCTCGTGTCTTACGAATCATCCTGCTACAATCACTATGTTGATTTGTGCGCAACTTGTAATAGCCAACAACAAGTCCTTGCTCAATGTGCTTAATTACCCTCGCGTTATCATCAGGGTGAATAATCTCATAATTATCAATCTACCAAATTTTGGCCAATTCTTTATATGAAGATAAAAAATATTAAGTTATTTGACACAATGTCAAAAAAAATAATAAAGAAATACTAGTAAATTGAGAAAACAATTACAAAATTATATTAACAAAATTCATACCACATTAATTGTATGTAAACCTTGGACTTCTCCCACGTATGCCAAATTTTCTTCAAGAACCAGACCTTTATTATGTTGTATTGTTTTTACCAATTGTTCGTGAGGGGGGTCTTAACAAATCCATTCTCTTGTTGCACAACATATGGACATAATTCAATGCAGTGCTGAACCAAGAGACGACGATTGCCAAGTCCTTTATTAGTTGCGACTGTCTCTTCTTGAATCCTACAACGAGCTTCAATGGAAGAGACTACTGCAAAGCATGTGCAAGTTTCTTAAAAAAAATTACAAAGCATATATTATGCTGTTAAATATAGAAAAAAAATGAAAAAGCAACATCTTACTCATAGAAAGTAGCGGAAAATTTGTTATAATACAATAACAACTATTTTCACAACAGTTCGAATCCAAATTTTTCAACATAACAAATGAAGAAACATCTATTTTTCCTAAATCCATACCGTACTGTCGCTGGTTTCGAGCTTAAAAAATCACACTACTGCTCTCTTCTTAAGGGCATGTTGTTGGTTTTTGTTGGAGGGAGGAAAATGAGTAAGTTAGGTTGGTACTGGTTTTTCTGGAGGGAGCAAAATGGGTAATAGTTTTTCTCGAGGGAGCAAAATGAGTCCATTGGTCGGTACTGTTTATTACTGGAAATGTGGATAATAAGTGAGTTAGGTCTCCCGGCTCTGAGTATAGTGAAAATGATTTGGGTCACAGTACCGATGCTGCACTTCTAGAAAGAGAGAAAGTTCCAATATCCCTAACTGTCAGTCAAGATAGAAAGTGACTGAATAGTTAAGGATGTGGGAACTTTTTCTCTTTCAAGTAGTACAAAATAGCCGGGAGACCCAACTCATCTTCCCTCCCAGCAAAAACAAGCAGTACAGTACCTTCTACTAAAAGGCCAGATATCCAACTCACTTATTTTCCTCTCTTCCAGTAAAAACCAGCACCGAACCAACTCATTCATTTCCTCCCTTCCAGTAAAATCCAGTACCGACCCAACTCACTCATTTTCCACCCTCCAGAAAATGTGCAATCCAAATCTTCCACGAATGGATTTGGTAATCGGAAGGCAGAGAGAGAAAGGGGGCATAAAGTGGGAAAACAAGTTGAAAGCTGGAAAATCAAATCTGAATAAGGCACACACATGCACGGAGAAAGAGCAAAAAAGAGGCACACAAAAGAAAAAGAAAATAAAAATTGATGCACCCCAAATAATAAGAATAATAAAGGAAAATTACAAAACCCTAACCCTGGAAGCCAAATCCGAGCCCCCACCCCCAAGAACCAAAACAACAAAATTAAAATCGAAGCTTATTTACCGGGGAAGCTTCTGCTTTTAGAATAGTACCAACTATTTTCACAACAGTAAGTATAATCCAAATTTTTCAACATAAAAAATGAATAAATGTCTATTTTTGCTAAACCCATACCGTATTGTTGCTGGTTCCGAGCTTAAAAAATATGCTACTACCGTCTGAGAGTCGTTGATCCTCCCATGAAAAAATCAGTTGTTGCTCTCCTGGGGGCATGTTGTTGGTTTTTGCTAGAGGGAGGAATATGAGTGAGTTGGGTCTAGTTGGGTGGGTCGTTTTTGCTGAAAAGTGAGTTGGGTCGAGTTGGCTAAGTGGTTTTTGCAGGAAGGATGGTGGGTGCTGGTTTTTACTTGGGATTTCTGTTGAAAAGGGTGGTTTTACTGGTGGTTTTTGCTAATAAAAGTGGTCGGTATTGGTTTTTTCCTGAGCAGACGGCGCTTGGGTCTCCCTAGTAAGGCAGGCTGCACTTCTTGAGAGAGAAAGCGTGAGTGTTAGGGATGTGGGAACAACATGAGGCGTATTAAATTTTTTATTTATATACAGAATTTATTTATTTATAAATTGAATTAAAGAAAGAAAATATTTCGGTGCATTTTGTTAAAAAAATAGGAACAATTATCAAACATTGTTAAATATTTTAGAATTTGTAATTGAACACATTGATCAACGACCTATTGTTGGCTACTACAAGTTGCACAAAAAGCAAGGCAGTGATGGCAGCAGGATGATCGGTAAGACACAAGGAAAACTAAAACATGATAGAGATTGTAGTCAAGTCTGGCATTTGGTGATGTTCATTGGTCATGGGTGAGAATGGCTAACTAGTAAACCATATGCAAAGTTTCAGAACAGCTATGGCACTAAACGTGGATGGGATGGGACAACAACTATAATGTTCGATGCTTTATGAATATTTTTGTTCCTCTCTTATCTTAATAAGGTTGCTCCCATTTTTGTTTTTGTTTTATTGCAATTTATTATTTTTTTTTTCACAATCTTTGGAATCAAATGATTTCAACTACTACTCTGTAAAACCACTTAATTTTCTGTAATTTGTTGTGTGGTTTTGTAGGTGATTGTATATTTTGTGGCCCTGGCTCTTGCAAGAGTGAATTAGGAATTTGGCATCCGTTTGGTGGATATCAGGGTTGGCTTCCCGCTAACAACGCAAGTGCAAGGGGCAATTGATGGATGGTAACTACGTTTCATATAATATTGAACAATTTTTAACATTTATGTTGTTTCCTAGACAAGGGCATTGTTATGGTCATTTGCTTTTCTCTTGATTTGCACTTAAGGTCATCAATTGCATGTATATATAATATCTGAAGCAAGTTGGCTTCCCAAGTTCTTTTGTTTATAAGACCTTCCACCGCCCCCTGGGTCAGCTGATCTCTTGGACTCTGGACAATGTTGATGGGTGTATGGGCTATATCTTCTAACTAATGGTAGTGCCTACTTGGATTCGTTGACTTGGCGAGATTTGGTTTGTTGATGAAATGAGTGATTAATATGATACCTCTGAGCAAAAATGCAAATGAATAAAATTCATAGTCGTATCCAAAGAGGGGCCATTAGGAAACAAAAAGAAATCTCTTTTTAACATTTGTTTCTTTATTACTTTATTAAGGCGGCTTTGAGGGTTGTGCAATTAGGCGGGTATATATATTTTAGTTGGGCCACCTTTGACTTCCATTGGACCCGACCTGAGCTGATCCAAATGTAAGATGATTGGGCTAGGCATGAAGTATTGTTAAAATGACAAAAGATCCTCTCTTGCGCGTGAAGCCCTTGCCACCTCTAGTAGCAGATTTTTTAGTGGTTTTGATTTAAAATAATATTCAATAATATTTGATAATGTTTTTACATAAAGTGCGGAGAAAATTTTCCACCAGGCTAAACTTATCCCACCAAAATATGGTAGAATAATTATTAACTTATCACGTATTCTTCTATGACATTAATTATTAAGGTTAAACATTTCTAGTAGATATTTACATTTATTTTAAATATATATTAGTATTTTTAATATATACCAAAAAAAAAAAAATAATAGTTTCACATAAGTAGTATGCTTATTTTTTTTTTATTTATATTTTTTTTCTCTTATTTCTTACTTTTTTTTCTTTTTTTCTTCTCTTTCATTTTCTTCCTTGCCAGTACTTTTTGATTTCATACAAATTTCAAGGTTAATTTTAAGAAAATTCTAAAATATGTAGCCTCTTGCAATAACAAGCCATCACACATAAAAGTGACAAAAAGTGTATTTTCCATACACACCTTATATAGAAGTTTTAAATGCAAAACTTTTCATATTATACTTCTAAAACATGAAACAATTTTAAAATATTTTAACAAATCTCATTTAGAATAACAATTAATAATTTGAAAAAAGGAAATTGAAAGTTTAAAGTTAGATTTTCTAATAAAATAATTATAATTGATAATAGTAGTGCTTAGTTTGTTTGGGCTACTCAACCAAATTTATAAGTTGGAGTTTCACCCCAAATTTACAGATTTCACGTGAATAACTTATTAAGATAAAAGCTCTTTAAGAAGTAACATAAAATCAAACAATTTGCAAATGAGAAAAGATTTGAGTATACTTTCACTATATTAAATTAAATATATCTTGAATTTCATGTATTAATGACATTTGCAAGAATTTAAAGTTGTTTTCAAAATATTATGACTTTTTTTTTTGGAATTTTTGTAAAAATATAAATTGAGATCATATCTTTATTAAAATGTTTAGTAGGGCAATAGTACTAATTGATGTTTCAGTTATTATCATTGACAATATCATATGGCCAGATACTTACAAAATTTATAATAATCTTTATTAACCTAATGAGTAGGTTATTCAAGTTCTACTATGATGGTTCAATGGAAGGACTAGTCATTTCTTATAACTCAATTCCCAAAAACATTGGTTTAAGTTTCATGGACTAGATATAGCATTTTTAATAAGAAAAAATTTTGTTGTGATTCCGTTAATAACTGCTAAATTTGTTCCTTTTGTTTCTAATTTGGATGGTTGGTAAGACCTGATATATCAACCTTCGCGGTTAATAGTTAATAACTATGGTTGAATGATACGGTGCATTTTGATTATTAAGTCTGGGCAGACTTTGGACACCATGTGTTGAAATATGGTGCTTTCAATTACTCTAGCATTATTTCCATGGAAATACAAGGGTAATTTTCTCTCCGCCCATGTCTTCTTTCTCTAAGCTCTCCCTCTTTTCTTTCAACTCTAGAAACCTCGCCGGACCACTAGGCATGACGGCTAACTTCCCCCATTTCCGGCAAGATGAGTGGCGACAGTGTTAAGCTGAGATTTGGCAAGGTCGTACCCATATTCCGAAGCAGCCGCCCAAACCTTAAAAGGCGGTGTAAAACAACCAGAAATCGCAACAAGAAGAAGAAGCTTCCTTGGACAATAAGCTTCGATTTTAATTTTGTTGTTTTGGTTCTCGGGGGGTGGGGACTCGGATTTGGGGTCCAGGGTTAGGGTTCTGTATTTTTCCTTTATTATTCTTATTATTTGGGGTGCATCAATTTTTATTTTCTTTTTCTTTTGTGTGCCTCTTTTTCACTCTTTCTCCATGTATGTGTCTACCTTATTCAGATATGATTTTCCATATTTCAACTTGTTTTCCCACTTTATGACCCCTTTCTCTATCTGCCCTCCGATGACCAAATCCATTCGCGGAAGATTTGGTGCTGGTTTTTACTGGAAGAGAGGAAAATAAGTGAATTGGATTTCTGGCCTATCAATAGAAGGTACTGTACTACTTGTTTTTCCTGGGAGGGAAGATGAGTTGGGTCTCCCAGCTATTTTGTACTTCTTGAAAGATAAAAAGTTCCCACATCCTTAACTGTTTAGTCCCTTTCTATCTTGACTGACAGTTTGGGATATTGGAACTTTCTCTCTTTCTAGAACTATAGCACCAGTATTGTGTGGCTTAAAAACTGGGATACCCAACTCATTTTCCCTCTACTTAGAGCCGGGAGACCTAACTCACTTATTATCCACATTTCTAGTAATAACAAGTACCGACCGAGTCTTTTTGCTCCCTCAAGAAAAACTAGTACACATTTTGCACCCTCCAAAAAAACTAGTACCGACCCAACTTACTCATTTTCCTCTCTCCAACAAAAACCAACAGCATGCCCCAATGAAGAGAGCAGTAGTGTGATGTTTTAAGCTCGAAACCGGTGACAGTATGGTATGGGTTTAGGAAAAATAGATGTTTTTTCATTTTCTACATTGAAAAATTTGGATTCGGACTATGTACTGTTGTGAAAATAGTTGTTATTGTATTATAACAAATTTTCTGCTACTTTCTATGAGTAAGATGCTACTTTTTCCTTTTTTTAATATTTAACAGCATAATATATGCTTTGCATTTTTTTTAAGAAACTTGCGCATACTTTGCAGTAGTCTCTTCCATTGAAGCTCGATGTAGGGTTCAAGAAGAGACAGTGACAACTAATAAAGGTCTTCACAATCGTCGTCTCTTCGTTCAGCACTCCATTGAATTATCTCCATATGTTGTGCAACAAGAGAGTGGATTTGTTGAGACCTCCTTCACGAACAATTGGTAAAAACAACACAACATAATGAAGGTTTGGTTCTTGAAGAAAATTTGGCATACGTGGGAGAAGTCTAAGGTTTACATAGAGTTAATGTGGTAAGAATTTTGTTAATATAATTTTGTAATTGTTTTCTCAATTTACTAGTATTTTTTTTTTTATTTTTTTGATATTGTGTCAAATAACTTAATATTTTTTATCTTCATATAAAGAATTGGCCAAATTTTGGTAGATTGATAATTATGAGATTATTCACCTTGATGATAATGAGAGTGTAATTAAGCACATTAAGCAAGGACCTGTTGTTGGCTATTACAAGTTGCGCACAAATCAACACAGTGATTGCAGCAGGATGATTCATAAGACGCAAGGAAAAATGGAAAAACTTAAGAGATGGTACTCAACTCTCGTATTCTATGATGTTTATTGGTCATCAGTGAGAATGATTGGTAAACCATATGCAAAGTTTTAGAACAGCTATGGCACTGATGGTGGATGAGATGGGACAGGAACTATAATGTTCGATACTTTGTGGAATATTTTTGTTCCTCCCTTAGCTAAATAAGGTAGTTAACATTTTTGTTTTTGTTGTTTTGCAATCTAACCTTTTTTTTTGCACAATTTTTGGATTCAAATCATTTCAACTACTACACTACAAAACTGCCTAATTTTCTGTAATTTGTTGTGTAATTTTGCAAGTAATTGTACATTTGGTGGCCCTCTCTCTTGCAGGAGTGAATAACGAATTTTGCATTCGGTTGTTGGATATTAGGGTTGTCTTCCCGCTAACAACGCTAGTGCAAGGGGCATGTTAGCAGGAAGACAACCCTAATATCCAGCGACTGGATGCTGAATTCGTAACTCACTCTTGCAAGAGTGAGGGCCACAAAATGTACAATCACCTGCAAAATTACACAACAAATTACATAAGATTAGACAGTTTTATGGTGTAGTAGTTGAAATGATTTGATTCCAAAAATTGTGAAAAAAAGTTAAATTGCAAAACAACAAAAACAAAAATGCTAACTACCTTATTTAACTAAGAGAGGAACAAAAATATTCCACAAAGTATCAAACATTATAGTTCCTGTCCCATCTCATCCACCGTCAGTGCCATAGCTGTTCTGAAACTTTGCATATGGTATACCAATTGGCCATTCTCGCCCATGACCAATTAACATCATAGAATACGAGAGTTGAGTACCATCTTTTATGTTTTTCCATTTTGCCTCGTGTCTTACGAATCATCCTGCTACAATCACTGTGTTGATTTGTGTGCAACTTGTAATAGCCAACAACAGGTCCTTGCTCAATGTGCTTAATTACACTCGCATTATCATCAGGGTCAATAATCTCATAAATATCAATCTACCAAATTTTGGCCAATTCTTTATATGAAGATAAAAAAATATTAAGTTATTTGACACAATATCAAATAATAATAATAATAAAGAAATACTAGTAAATTGAGAAAATAATTACAAAATTATATTAACAAAATTCATACCACATTAACTGTATGTAAACCTTAGACTTCTCCCACGTATGCCAAATTTTCTTCAAGAACCAGACCTTCATTATGTTGTATTGTTTTTACCAATTGTTCGTGAGGGGGGTCTCAACATATCCACTCTGTTGTTGCACAACATATGGACATAATTCAATGGAGTGCTGAACCGAGAGACGACGATTGCCAAGTCCTTTATTAGTTGCAACTGTCTCTTCTTGAATCCTATAACGAGCTTAAATGGAAGAGACTAATGCAAAGTATGCACAAGTTTCTTAAAAAAATTGCAAAGCATATATTATGCTGTTAAATATAGAAAAAAAAAATGAAAAAGCAGCATCTTACTCATAGAAAGTAGTAGAAAATTTGTTATAATACCATAACAACTATTTTCACAACAGTGCGTAGTCCAAATTCAAATTTTTCAACGTACGAAATGAAGAAACATCTATTTTTTCTAAATCCATACCGTACTATCGCTGGTTTCGAGCTTAAAAAATCATGCTACTGCTCTGTTCTTAGTGGCATGTTGTTTTTTTTTTTGTGGGGGGAGGAAAATGAGTAAGTTGGGTCGGTACTAGTTTTTCTGGAGGGAGCAAAATGAGTCAGTTGGTCGGTACTGGTTATTACTGGAAATGTGGATAATAAGTGAGTTAGGTCTCCCGGCTCTGAGTAGAGGGAAAATGAGTTGGGTCTCCCAGTTCTTAAGCCACACAGTACCGGTGCTGTACTTCTAGAAAGAGAGAAAGTTCCAGTATCCCTAACTGTCAGTCAAGATAGAAAGTGATTGTACAGTTAAGGTTGTGGGTACATTTTCTCTTACAAAATAGCCGGGAGACCCAACTCATCTTCCCTCCCAACAAAAACAAGCAATACAGTACCTTCTGTTGAAAGGTCGGAAATCCAACTCACTTATTTTCCTCTCTTCTAGTAAAAACCAGCACCGAACCAACTCATTCATTTCCTCCCTTCCAGCAAAAACCAGTACCGACCCAAGTCACTCATTTCTTCCCTCCAGAAAATGTGCAGTCCAAATCTTCCGCGAATGGATTTGGTCATCGGAGGGCAGAGAGAGAAAGGGGGCATAAAGTGGGAAAACAAGTTGAAATTTGGAAAATCAAATCTGAATACGGCACACACATGCACGGAGAAAGAGCAAAAAATTGGCACACAAAAGAAAAAGAAAATAAAAATTGAGGCACCCCAAATAATAAGAATAATAAAGGAAAAATACAGAACCCTAACCATGGACACCAAATCCAAGCCCCCACCCCCTGCACCAACAATTGGTAAAAGCAATACAACATAATGAAGGCTTGTTCCTTGAAGAGAATTTGGAATATGCGGGAGAAGTGCAAGGCTTACATACAGTTAAGGTGGTACGCATTTTTTCAATATAATTTTGTAATTTTTTTCTCAATTTACTAGTTTTTTTTTGTTATTGTGTCAAGTAACTTATATTTTTTTTTGTCTTCATATAGGATTGGCCAAAATTTGGCAAGATTGATAATTATGAGATTATTACCAAGAGGGTAATTCAGCACATTCAGCACATTTGGAATTTTTGTAAAAATATAAATTGAGATTATTATAGAAATTACTCATCCTTTAAATCTTTTTTATATCTTTATTAAAAAAATATGTGTGTGCCTCTCTTTCGCTCTTTCTCCCTATATGTGTGTGCCTTATTTAGATTTGATTTTCCAGATTTCAACTTGTTTTCCCACTTTATGCCGCCTTTCTCTCTCTGCCCTCCGATGACCAAATCCATTCACGAAACATTTGGTGCTGGTTTTTACTGGAAGAGAGGAAAATAAGTGAGTTGGATTTCCGGCCTTTCAGCATAAGGAACTATACTGCTTGTTTTTGCTGGGAGGGAAGATGAGTTGGGAGGGAACATTTGGGGCATGTTGCTAGCGCTGTTAGCAGGAAGACAACCCTGATATCCAGCAACCGGATGCTGAATTCGTAATTCACTCTTGCAAGAGTGAGGGCCACAAAATGTACAATTACCTACAAAATTACACAATAAATTACAGAAAATTAGGCAGTTTTATAGTGTAGTACTTGAAATGATTTGAATCCAAAAATTGTGCTAAAAAAAGGTTAAATTGCAAAACAAGAAAAACAAAAATGCTAACTACCTTATTTAGCTAAGAGAGGAACAAAAATATTCCACAAAGTATCGAACATTATTGTTCCTGTCCCATCTCATCCACCGGCAGTGCCATAGCTGTTCTGAAACTTTGCATATGGTTTACCAATAGGCCATTCTCGCCCATGACCAATTAACATCATAGAATACGAGAGCTGAGTACCATCCCTTAAGTTTTTCCATTTCGCCTTGTGTCTTACGAATCATCCTATTTCAATTACTGTGTTGATTTGTGCGCAACTTGTAATAGCCAACAACAGGTCCTTGCTCAATGTGCTTAATTACACTCGCGTTATCATCAGGGTGAATAATCTCATAATTATCAATATACCAAATTTTGGCCAATTCCTTATATGAAGATAAAATATATTAAGTTATTTGATACAATATCAAAAAAAAATAAAAATAAAGAAATACTAGTAACTTGAGAAAACAATTACAAAATTATATTAACAAAATTCTTACCACATTAACTGTATGTAAGCCTTGGACTTCTCCCACGTATGCCAAATTTTCTTCAAGAACCAGACCTTCATTATGTTGTATTGTTTTTACAATTGTTCGAGAGGGGGGGCTCAACAAATCCGCTCTCTTGTTGCACAACATATGGACATAATTCAATGGAGTGCTGAACCGAGAGAGGATGATTGCCAAGTCCTTTATTAGTTGCAGCTGTCTCTTCTTGAATACTACAACGAGCTTTAATGGAAGAGACTACTGCAAAGTATGCGCAAGTTTCTTAAAAAAAAATTGCAAAGCATATATTATGCTGTTAAATAAAAAAAAAAATGAAAAAGCAGCATCTTACTTATAGAAAGTAGCAAAAAATTTGTTATAATACAATAACAACTATTTTCACAGCAGTACGTAGTTCGAATCCAAATTTTTTAACGTAAAAAGTAAATAAATATCTATTTTTCCTAAACCTATACCGTACTGTCGCTGGTTTCGAACATAAAAATCACGCTACTGCTCTCTTCTTAGGGGCATGTTGTTGATTTTTGTTGGAGGGAGGAAAATGAGTAAGTTAGGTTGGTACTAGTTTTTCTGGAGTGAGCAAAATGCGTAATAGTTTTTCTCGAGGGAGCAAAACGAGTCCGTTGGTTGGTACTGGTTATTATTGGAAATGTGGATAGTAAGTGAGTTAGGTCTCCCGGCTCTGAGTAGAGGGAAAATGAGTTGGGTCACAGTACCGGTGCTGTACTTCTAGAAAGAGAGAAAGTTCCAATATCCCTAACTGTTAGTCAAGATAGAAAGCGATTGGAGACCCAACTCATCTTCCCTCCCAGCAAAAACAGGTAGCACAGTACCTTATGCTGAAAGGCCGGAAATCCAACTCACTTATTTTCCTCTCTTCCAGTAAAAACTAGCACTGAACCAACTCATTCATTTCCTCCCTTCCAGCAAAACCTAGTACCGACCCAACTCACTCATTTTCCACCCTCCAGAAAATGTGCAATCCAAATCTTCCGCAAATTGATTTGGTCATTGGAGGGAAGAGAGAGAAAGGGGGCATAAAGTGGGAAAACCAGTTGAGATTTGGAAAATCAAATCTGAATAAGGCAGACACATTCACGGAGAAAGATCAAAAAAGAGGCACACAAAAGAAAAAGAAAATAAAAATTGATGCACCCCAAATAATAAGAATAATAAAGGAAAAATACAGAACCCTAACCCTGGATGCCAAATCCAAGCCCCCACCCCCCGAGAACCAAAACAACAAAATTAAAATCGAAGCTTATTTACTAGGGAAGCTTTTGCTTTTAGAACAGTAACTACATTTTTCACAACAGTACGTATAACCCAAATTTTTCAACGTAAAGAATGAAGAAACATCTATTTTTGCTAAACACATACCATACTGTGGCTGGTGTCGATCTTCAAAAATCACGCTACTACCTACTGAGAGTCATTGATCCTCCCATGAAAAAATCAGCTGTTGCTCTCTTAAGGGCATGTTGTTGGTTTTTGCTAGAGGGAGGAATATGAGTGAGTTGGGTCCAATTGGGTGGGTGGTTTTTGCAGGAAGGATGGTGGGTGCTGTTTTTACTTGTGATTTTTTCTAAAAGGGGTGGTTTTATTGGTGGTTTTTGCTAATAAAAGTGGTCAGTATTGGTTTTTTACTGAGCAAACGGCGCTTGGGTCTCCCTGGTAAGGCAGGCTGCGCTTCTTGAGAGAGAGAAAGCGCGAATGTTAGGGATGTGGGAACAAACATGAGGCGTATTAAATTTTTTATTTCTATACAGAATTTATTTATTTATAAATTGAATTAAAAAAAGAAAATATTTCGGTGCATTTTGTTAGAAAAAATAGGAACAATTATCAAACATTATTAAATAACGTTCCCTCTTCCATCTGCATTTTCCTCTCTCTTAAACACAATCGTAGCTTTCATCATTTATAAAAACACTAGGGAATGTACAACGTTAATATAAAAATAACTAAATCATGTCATCGTAAATTGATGTTTGTGAAATATAGCAAGTAATTGCTGGAAGGTTTGACAAAGTTAACTTGCTTCACAGATCCACGGGAATCAAATCACCATTGGATAGCCCATTCGCAGTACTTAACCAATAAATGTTGAGAAAACTGCCCATTATTCATCAACGACAAGACAATTTTGGCACAAAAATTAGTCACACTTAAAATTTGTTGAAAATTATAGAAATACACAAAATATAGATGTAACGGTAAAATGCATACCATGCATAAAAGTGCCAACCTTTGGAGGGTGACTTTAAATGATCCCACCTCACAAAAGTACAGTGATGTGGCCAATTTTTACTTTTTTAGATAACAAATCCTTAAATTTTGAAAACAATTTGGACAGTAAAACTACTTTTTGGGAACAAATTTTATAGACCTGTGACATGCAATTGAAGTATGTCATGTGTTTTTATAATGTTGTACATTCCCTAGAGTTTTTTCATAAATGATGAAAGCTACGATTGGGTTTAAGAGAGAGGAAAATGTAGATGGAAGAGGGAACGTTCTTTAATAATGTTTGATAATTGTTCCTATTTTTTTCTAACAAAATGCTCCGAAATATTTTCTTTTTTTAAATTCAATTTATTAACAAATAAATTCTGTATATAAATAAAAAATTTAATACGCCTCATGTTGTTCACACATCCCTAACACTCATGCTTTCTCTCTCTCAAGAAGGGCAGCTTGCCTTACTAGGGAGACCCAAGCGCCGTCTGTTCAGGAAAAAACCAATACTGACCACTTTTATTAGCAAAAATCACAAGTAAAAACCAGCACCCACCATCCTTCCTGCAAAAACCACTTAGCCAACTCGACCCAACTCACTTTTCAGCAAAAACCACCCACCCAACTGGACCCAACTCACTCATATTTCTCCCTCTAGCAAAAACCAACAACATACCCTCAAGAAGAGAGCAACAGCTGATTTTTGAAGCTCGCAACTAGCGACAGTATTGTATGGGTTTAGCAATAAATGTTTCTTCATTTTTTACGTTGAAAAATTTGGGTTATACGTATTGCTGTGAAAATAGTAGTTACTGTTCTAAAAAGCAGAAGCTTCCCTGGAAAATATGCTTTGATTTTAATTTTGTTGTTTTGGTTCTCGGGGGGTGGGGGCTCGGATTTGGCATCCAGGGTTAGGGTTCTATATTTTTCCTTTATTATTCTTATTATTTGGGGAGCGTCAATTTTTATTTTCTTTTTCTTTTGTGTGCCTCTTTTTTGCATTTTCTCCGTGCATGCTTTGTGAATATTTTTGTTCCTCTCTTATCTAAATAAGGTTGCTCCCATTTTTGTTTTTTTTTGTTCCAATTTAATTTTTTTTTCACAATCTTTGGAATCAAGTGATTTCAACTACTACACTGTAAAACCACCTAATTTTTTGTAATTTGTTGTGTGGTTTTGCACGTGAATGTATATTTTGTGGCCCTGGCTCTTGCAAGAGTGAATTAGGAATATGGCATTCGTTTAGTGGATATCAGGGTTGTCTTCCCGCTAACAATGCTAGTGCAAGGGGCAATTGATGGATAGTAACTGCATTTCATATAATATTGAACAATTTTTAACATTTAAGTCATTTACTGCCCAAGGGCAATGTTATGGTCATTTGCTTTTATCTTGATTTGTGCTCAAGGTTGTCGCTTGCATGTATATATAATATCTGAAGCAAGTTGCTTCCTAAGTTCTTTTGTTTGTAAGACCTTCCACTGCCCCCTGGGTCAGGCGATCTCTTGGACTCTAGACAATGTTGATGGATGTATGGGCTATATCTTCTAACTAATGGTAGTGCCTACTTTGATTCGTTGACTTGGCGAGATTTGGTCTGTTGAAGACATGAGTGTTTAATATGATAACTCTAAGCAAAAATGCAAATGAATAAAATTCATAATCTTATCCAAATATGGGCCATCAGGAAACAAAAAAATCTCTTTTTCAAATTTTTTTCTTTATTACTTTATTAAGGCGACTTCTAGGGTTGTGCAATTGGGCAGGTATATACATTTTAGTTGGGCCACTGTTGACTTCCATTGGACCCGACCTAAGCTGATCCAATCATAAGATGATTGGGCTGGGCATGAAGTATTATTAAAATGACAAAAGATCCTCTCTTGGGCGTGAAGCCCTTGCCACCTCTAGTAGCAGATTTTTGAGTTGTTTTGATTCAAAATAATATTCAATAATGTTTGATAATGTTTTTACATAAATTGTGAAGAAAATTTTCCACTAGACTAAACTTATCTCGCCAAAATTTGGTAGAATAATTATTAGTTCATTACATATTCTTATATAACATTAATTATTAAGGTTAAACATTTCTAGTAGATATTTATATTTATTTTAAATATATATTAGTATTTTTAATATATACCAAAAAATAAATAATAGTTTTAAATAAGTAGTATGCTTATTTTTTTTCTCTTTTTCTTCTCTTTCATATTCTTCCTTGCCAGTACTTTTTGATTTCATACAAGGTTAATTTTAAGAAAATCTTAAAATATGTAGTGTCTTGCAATAACAAGCCATCAGACATAAAAGAGACAAAAAGTATATTTTCCATACTCACCTTATATAGAGGTTTTAAATGCAAAACTTTTCATATTATACTTCTAAAAGATGAAACAATTTAAAAATATTATAACAAATCTCATTTAGAATAACAATTAATATTTTGAAAATAAAAAAGGAAATTGAAAGTTCAAAGTTAGATTTTCTAAAAAAATAATTATGATTGATAATAGTAGTACTTAGTTTGTTTGGGCTACTCAACCAAATTTATAAGCTGGAGTTTCACCCCAAATTTACAGATTTCACATGATTAATTTATTAAGATAAAAGTTCTTTTAGAAGTAACATAAAATCAAACAATTTGCAAATGAGAAAAGATTTGAATATACTTTCACTATATTAAATTAAATATATCTTTAATTTCATGTATTATGACCTTTGCAAGAATTTAAAGTTGTTTTTCAAAAATATTATGACTTTTTTTTTTGGATTTTTTTGTAAAAAGATAAATTGAGATCATCATAGAAATTACTCATCCATTAAAGTTTTTATATTTTTATTGAAATATTTAGTAGGGTAATAGTACTAATTGATGTCTCAGTTATCATTGACAATATCATAGGGCCAGATACTTACAAAATTTATAATAATCTTTATTGACCTAATAAGTCGGTTATACAAGTTCTACTATAATGGTTCAATGGAAGAACTAGACATTTCTTATAATTGAATTCCCAAAAACATTGGTTTAAGTTTCGTGGACTAGATATAGCATTTTTAATAGGAAAAAATTTTGTTGTGATTCCGTTAATAATTGCTAAATTCGTTCCTTTTGTTTCTAATTTGGATGGTTGGTAAGATCTGATATATCAACCTTTGTGGTTAATAGTTAATAACTAAGGTTTAATGATACGGTGCATTTTGATTATTAAGTCTGGGCAGACTTTAGACAACACGTGTATAAATATGGTGCTTTCAATTATTGTAGCATTATTTCCATAGAAATACGAGGGTGATTTTCTCTCCGCCCATGTCTTCTTTCTCTAAGCTCTCCCTCTTTTCTTTCAACTCTAGAAACCTCGCCAGACCACTAGGCGCGACAACTAACTTCCCCCTTTTCCGGCAAGATGAGTGGCGACGGTGTTAAGCTGAGATCTGGCAAGGTCGTGCCCACATTCTGAAGCAGCCGCCCAAACCTTAAACAGCGCCATAAAACAACCAGCCATTGCAACAAGAAGAAGAAGCTTCCCTGGTAAATAAGCTTCGATTTTAATTTTGTTGTTTTGGTTCTCGGGGGGTAGGGGTTCGGATTTGGGGTCCAGGTTTAGGGTTCTGTAGTTTTTCTTTATTATTCTTATTATTTGGGGTGCATCAATTTTTATTTTCTTGTTCTTTTGTGTGCCTCTCTTTCGCTCTTTCTCCGTGTATGTGTGTGCCTTATTCAGATTTGATTTTCCAGATTTCAACTTGTTTTCCCACTTTATGCCCCCTTTCTCTCTCTGACCTCCGATGACCAAATCCATTCGCGGAACATTTGGTGCTGGTTTTTACTTGAAGAGAGGAAAATAAGTGAGTTGGATTTCCGACCTTTCAGCAGAAGGTACTGTACTGCATGTTTTTGCTGGGAGGGAAGATGTGTTGGGTCTCCCAGCTATTTTGTGCTTCTTGAAAGAGAAAAAGTTCCCACATCCTTAACTATTCAGTCCCTTTCTATCTTGACTGACAGTTAGGGATATTGGAACTTTCTTTCTTTCTAGAAGTACAGCACCGGTATTGTGTGGCTTAAGAACTGGGAGACCCAACTCATTTTACCTCTACTCAGAGCCAGGAGACCTAACTCACTTATTATCCACATTTCCAATAATAAACAGTACCGACCGACTCATTTTGCTCCCTCCAGAAAAACGAGTACACATTTTGCTCCCTCCAGAAAAACTAGTACCGACCCAACTTACTCATTTTCCTCCCTCCAACAAAAACCAACAACATGCCCCTAAGAAGAGAGCAGTAGCGTGATTTTTTAAGCTCGAAACCAGCGACAATACTGTATGGATTTAGGAAAAATAGATGTTTCTTCATTTCTTACGTTGAAAAATTTGGATTCGGACTACATACTGTTGTGAAAATAGTTGTTATTGTATTATAACAAATTTTCTGCTACATTCTATGAGTAAGAAGCTACTTTTCATTTTTTTTCTATATTTAACAGCATAATATATGCTTTGCAATTTTTTTTAAGAAACTGACGCATACTTTGTAGTAGTCTCTTCCATTGAAGCCCGTTGTAGGATTCAAGAAGAGATAGTTGCGACTAATAAAGGACTTGGCAATTGTCGTCTCTCGGTTCAGCACTCCATTGAATTATGTCCATATGTTGTGCAACAAAAGAGTGGATTTGTTGAGACCCCCCTCACGAACCATTGGTAAAAACAATACAACATAATGAAGGTTTGGTTCTTGAAGAAAATTTGGCATACGTGGGAGAAGTCTAAGGTTTACATAGAGTTAATGTGGTAAGAATTTTGTTAATATAAGTTTGTAATTGCTTTCTCAATTTACTAGTATTTCTTTATTATTATTTTTTTGATATTGTGTCAAATAACTTAATATTTTTTTTATCTTCATATAAAGAATTGGCCATAATTATGAGATTATTCACCCTGATGATAACGCGAGTGTAATTAAGCACATTGAGCAAGGACCTGTTGTTGGCTATTACAAGTTGCGCACATATCAACACATTGATTTGCAGTAGGATGATTCGTAAGACACAAGGCAAAATGGAAAAACTTAAGAGATGGTACTCAGCTCTCGTATTCTATGATGTTAATTGGTCATGGGCAAGAATGGCCAACTGGTAAACCATATGCAAAGTTTCAGAACAACTATGGCACTGACCGTGGATGAGATGGTACAGGAACTATAATGTTCGATACTTTGTGGAATATTTTTGTTCCTCTCTTAGCTAAATAAGGTAGTTAGCATGTTTTTGTTGTTTTGCAGTTTAACCTTTTTTTTTAGCACAATTTTTGGAATCAAATCATTTCAACTACTACACTATAAAACTGCCTAATTTTCTGTAATTTATTATGTAATTTTGCATGTAATTGTACATTTTGTGGCGCTCACTCTTGCAAGAGTGAATTACGAATTCGGCATCCGGTTGCTAGATATCAGCGTTGTCTTCCCGCTAACAACGCTAGCAACCTGCACCTTGCACTAGCATTGTTATCGGGAAGACAACCCTGATATCTAGCAACCGGATGCCAAATTCGTAATTCACTCCTGCAAGTGTGAGGGCCACATAATGTACTATCACCTGCAAAATTACACAACAAATTACAGAAGATTAGGCAGTTTTATAGTGTAATAGTTGAAATGATTTGATTCCAAAAATTGTCCTAAAAAAAGTTAAATTGCAAAACAACAAAAAAAAAAATGCTAACTACCTTATTTAGCTAAGAGAGGAACAAAAATATTCCACAAAGTATCGAACATTATAGCTCCTGTCCCATCTCATCCACCGTCAGTGTCATAGCTGTTCTGAAACTTTGCATCTAGTTTACCAGTTGGCCATTCTCGCCCATGACCGATTAACATCATAGAATACAGAAGTTGAGTACCATCTCCTAACTTTTTCCATTTTGCCTTGTGTCTTACGAATCATCCTGTTGTAATCACTGTGTTGATTTGGGCGCAACATGTAATAGCCAACAATAGGTCCTTGCTCAATGTTCTTAATTACACTCTCGGTATCATCAGGGTGAATAATCTCATAATTATCAATCTACCAAAATTTGGCCAATTCTTTATATGAAGATAAAAAATATTAAGTTATTTGACACAATATCAAAAAAAAAAAAAAAAGAAATACTAGTAAATTGAGAAAACAATTACAAAATTATATTAACAAAATTCATACCACAGTAACTGTATGTAAACCTTGGACTTCTCCCACGTATGCCAAATTTTCTTCAAGAACTAGACCTTCATTATGTTGTATTGTTTTTACCAATTGTTCGTGTGGGGGTTTCAACAAATCCACTCTCTTGTTGCACAACATATGGACATAATTCAATAGAGTGCTGAACCGAGAGACGATGATTGCCAAGTCCTTTATTAGTTGCGACTGTCTCTTCTTGAATCCTACAACGAGCTTCAATGGAAGAGACTACTACAAAGTATGCGCAAGTTTCTTAAAAAAAAAATTGCAAAGCATATATTATGCTGTTAAATATATAAAAAAAAAAAAAGAAAAAGCAGCATCTTACTTAGAGAAAGTAGCAGAAAGTTTGTTATAATACAATAACAACTATTTTCACAATAGTACGTACTCCGAATCCAATTTTTTAAATGTAAAAAATAAAAAAATCTATTTTTTCTAAACCCATACCGTACTGTCGCTGGTTTCGAACTTAAAAAATCACGCTACTGCTCTCTTCTTAGGGGCATGTTGTTGATTTTTGTTGGAGGGAGGAAAATGAGTAAGTTAGGTGGGTACTAGTTTTTCTGGAGGGAGCAAAATGGGTACTAGTTTTTCTCGAGGGAGCAAAATGAGTCCATTGGTCGGTACCGGTTATTTCTAGAAATGTGGATAATAAGTGAGTTAGGTCTCCCCACTCTGAGTAGACGGAAAATGAGTTGGGTCACAGTACCGGTGCTGTACTTCTAGAAAGAGAGAAAGTTCCAATATCCGTAACTGTCAGTCAAGATAGAAAGCAACTGAACAGTTAAGGATGTGGGAACTTTTTCTCTTTCAAGAAGTACAAAATAACCGGGATACCCAACTCATCTTCCCTCCCAGCAAAAAGAAGCAGCACAGTACCTTCTGCTGAAAGGCCAGAAATCCAACTCACTTATTTTTCTCTCTTCTAGTAAAAACCAGCACCGAACCAACACATTCATTTCCTCCCTTCCAGCAAAAACCAGTACCGACCCAACTCACTCATTTTCCTCCCTTTAGAAAATGTGCTGTCCAAAACTTCCGCGAATGGATTTGGTAATCGGAGGGCAGAAAGAGAAATGGGGCATAAAGTGGGAAAACAAGTTGAAAGCTGGAAAATCAAATCTGTATAAGGCACATACATGCACGGAGAAAGAGCGAAAGAGGCACACAAAAGAAAAAGAAAATAAAAATTGATGCACCCCAAATAATAAAGAATAATAAAGGAAAATTACAGAACCCTAACCCTGGAAGCCAAATCCGAGCCCCCACCCCCAAGAACAGTAACAACTATTTTCACAACAGTAAGTATAATCCAAATTTTTCAACGTAAAAATTGAAGAAATGTCTATTTTTGCTAAACCCATACCGTACTGTCGCTGGTTCCGATCTTCAAAAATCATGCTACTACCATTTGAGAGTCCTCGATCCTCCCTTGAAAAAAACAGCTGTTGCTCTCCTGAGGGCATGTTGTTGGTTTTTGCTAGAGGGAGGAATAAGAGTGAGTTGGGCCCAGTTGGGTGGGTCGTTTTTGCTAAAAAGTGAGTTGGGTCGAGTTGGCTAAGTGGTTTTTGCAGGAAGGATGGTGGGTGCTGGTTTTTACTTGGGATTTCTGCTGAAAAGGGTGGTTTTACTGGTGGTTTTTGCTAATAAAAGTGGTCGGTATTGGTTTTTTCCTGAGCAGACGGCGCTTGGGTCTCCCTGGAAAGGCAAGCTGTGCTTCTTGAGAGAGAAAGCGTGAGTGTTAGGGATGTGGGAACAACATGAGGCGTATTAAATTTTTTATTTATATACAGAATTTATTTATTTATAAATTGAATTAAAAAAAAAAAATATTTCGGTGCATTTTGTTAGAAAAGAATAGGAACAATTATCAAACATTGTTAAATAACGTTCCCACTTCAATCTGCATTTTCCTCTCTCTTAAACACAATCATAGCTTTCATCATTTATAAAAACACTAGGGAATGTACAACGTTAATACAAAAATAACTAAATCATGTCATCGTAAAATGATGTTTGTGACATATAGCAAGTAATTGCTGGAAGGTTTCACAAAGCTAACTTGCTTCACAGATCCACGAGAATCAAATCACCACTGGATAGCCCATTCGCAGTACATAACCGAGAATGTTGAGAAGACTGCCCATTATTCATCAATGACAATAAAATTTTGGCACAACAATTAGTCACACTTAAAATTTGTTGAAAATTATAGAAATACAAAAAATATAGATGTAACGGTAAAATGCAGACCATGCATCAAAGTGCCAACCTTTGGAGGCTGACTTTAAATGATCCCACCTCACAAAAGTACAATGATGTGGCCAATTTTTAATTTTTTAGATAACAAATCCTTAAATTTTTAAAACAATTTGGACAGTGAAATTACTTTTTGGGAACAAATTTTATAGACCTGTGACATGCAATTGAAGTATGTCATGTGTTTTTATAACGTTGTACATTCCCTAGTGTTTTTTTTATAAATGATGAAAGCTACGATTGTGTTTAAGAGAGAGGAAAATGTAGATGGAAGAGGGAATCGTTCTTTAATAATGTTTGATAATTGTTCCTATTTTTTTCTAACAGAATGCACTGAAATATTTTCTTTTTTGATTCAATTTATAAATAAATAAATTCTGTATATAAATAAAAAATTTAATACGCCTCATGTTGTTCACACATCCCTAACCGTCACATTTTCTCTCTCTCAAGAAATGCAGCCTACCTTACCAGGGAGACCCAAGCGCCGTCTGCTCATGGAAAAACCAATACCGACCACATTTATTAGCAAAAACCACCAGTAAAACCACCCTTTTCACCAAAAATCACAAGTAAAAACCAGCACCCACCATCCTTCCTGCAAAAACCACTTAGCCAACTCGACCAAACTCACTTTTCAGCAAAAACCACCCACCCAACTCGACCCAACTCACTCATATTCCTCCCTCTAGCAAAAACCAACACCATGCCCTCAAGAAGAGAGCAACAACTGATTTTTTCATGGGAGGATCAACACCTCTTAGACGGTAGTAGCATGATTTTTGAAGCTCGGAATCAGTGACAATACGGTATGGGTTTAGCAAAAATAGATGTTTCTTCATTTTTTACGTTGAAAAATTTGGGTTATACTTACTGTTGTGAAAATAGTTGTTACTGTTCTATGAGTAAGATGCTACTCTTTTATTTATTTATTTATTATATATTTAACAGCATAATATTTGCTTTGAAATTTTTTTCAGAAATCTTGTGCATACTTTGCACTAGTCTCTTCCATTGAAGCTCATTGTAAAATTCAAGAAGAGACAGTTGCACCCAATGAACGACTTGGCAATCACCGTCTCTCGGTTTAGCACTCCATTGAATTATGTCCATATGTTGTGCAAGAGAGTGGATTTGTTGAGACCCCTGCACCAACAATTGGTAAAAGCAATACAACGCAATGAAGGCCTGGTCCTTGAAGAAAATTTGGCATATGCGGGAGAAGTCCAAGGCTTACATACAGTTAATGTGGTACGCATTTTTGCAATATAATTTTGTAATTTTTTTCTCAATTTACTATTTTTTTTTTTTGTTATTGTGTCAAGTAACTTATATTTTTTTGTCTTCATATAGGATTGGCCAAAATTTGGCAATATTGATAATTATGAGATTATTACCGAGAGGGTAATTGAGCACATTGTGCAACGACCTGTTGTTGGCTACTACAAGTTGCGCAAAAAGCAAGGCAGTGATGGCAGCAAGATGATCGATAAGACAGAAGGAAAACTAAAACATGATAGAGATTGTAGTCAACTCTTGCATTTTGTGATGTTCATTGGTCATGGGTGAGAATGGCCAACTGGTAAACCATATGCAAAGTTTCAGAACAGGTATGGCACTAAACGTGGATGGGATGGGACAGCAACTATAATGTTCGATGCTTTGTGAATATTTTTGTTCCTCTCTGGACAATGTTGATGGATGTATGGGCTATATCTTCTAACTAATGGTAGTGCCTACTTTGATTCGTTGACTTGGCGTGATTTGGTTTGTTGAAGACATGAGTGTTTAATATGATAACTCTGATAAAAAATGCAAATGAATAAAATTCATAATCGTATCCAAAGAGGGGCCATTAGGAAACAAAAAAATCTCTTTTTAACATTTTTTTCTTTATTACTTTATTAAGGCGGCTTCGAGGGCTATGCAATTAAGTGGGTATATATATTTTAGTTGGGCACCTTTGACTTCCATTGGACCCGACCTGAGCTGATCCAAATGTAAGATGATTGGGCTGGGCATGAAGTATTGTTAAAATGACAAAAGATCCTCCCTTGCGCGTGAAGCCCTTGCCACCTCTAGTAGAAGATTTTTGAGTTGTTTGATTCAAAATAATATTCAATATTGTTTGATAATGTTTTTACATAAAGTGTGGCGAAAAGTTTCTACCAGGCTAAACTTATCCCAAGGGAAAATATTCAATATGGTTGAATGATACGGTGCATTTTGATTATTAAGTCTAGGCAGACTTTAGACACCACGTGAATAAATATGGTGCATTCTTCTCTCTCTGCCCATGTCTTCTTTCTATAAGCTCTCCCTCTTTTCTTTCAACTCTATAAACCTCGCCAGACCACTAGGCGGGACAGCTCACTTCCCCCTTTTCCGGCAAGATGAGTGGTGACGGTGTTAAGCTGAGATCTGGCAAGGTCGTACCCACATTCCGAAGCAGCCTCCCAAACCTTAAACGGCGCCGTAAAACAACCAGCCGTCGCAACAACAAGAAGGAGCTTCCTGGTAAATAAGCTTCGATTTTAATTTTGTTGTTTTGGTTCTCGGGGGGTGGGGACTTGGATTTGGGATCCAAGGCTAGGGTTCTGTATTTTACCTTTATTATTCTTATTATTTGGGGTGCATCAATTTTTATTTTCTTTTTCTTTTGTGTGCCTCTTTTTTCGCTCTTTCTCGGTGTATGTGTGTGCCTTATTCAGATTTGATTTTCCATATTTCAACTTGTTTTCCCACTTTATGCCCCCTTTCTCTCTCTGCCCTCTGATGACCAAATCCATTTGCGGAAGATTTGGACAGCACATTTTCTGGAGGGAGGAAAATGAATGAGTTGGGTCGGTACTAGGGAGGAAATGAATGAGTTGGTTCGGTGCTGGTTTTTACAGAGGAAAATAAGTGAGTTGGATTACCCTTCTTTTAGCAGAAGGTACTGTACTGCTTGTTTTTGCTTGGAGGGAAGATGAGTTCGTCTCCCGGGTATTTTGTACTTCTTGAAAGAGAAAAAGTTCCCACATCCTTAACTGTTCAGTCGCTTTCTATCTTGACTGACGGTGAGGGATATTGGAACTTTCTCTCTTTCTACAAGTACAGTACAGGTACTGTGTGGCTTAAGAACTAGGAGACCCAACTCATTTTCCCTTTACTCAGAGCCGGGAGACCCAACTCACTTATTATCCACATTTCCAGAAATAACCTGTACCGACCGACTCATTTTGCTCCCTCGAAAAAAACTAGTACCCATTTTGCTCCCTCCAAAACAACTAGTACCAACCCAACTTACTCATTTGCCTCCCTCCAAAGAAAAAAAACCAACAACATGCCCCTAAAAAGAGAGAGCAGTAGCATGATTTTTTTTTTAAGCTCGAAACCAGCGACAGTATGGTATGGGTTTAGGAAAAAAAATAGATATTTTTTTTTTTTTTTACGTTGAAAGATTTGGATTCAGACTATGTACTGTGTGTGAAAATAGTTGTTATTGTATTATAACAAATTTTTTCTACTGCTTTCTATATGAGTAAGATGCTGCTTTTTTTTTTTTTTTTTTATATATTTAACACCATAATATATGCTTTGCAAATTTTTTTAAGAAACATGCGCATACTTTGCAGTAGTCTCTTCCGTTGAAGCTCATTATAGGATTCAAGAAGAGACAGTCGCAACTAATAAAGGACTTGGCAATCGTCGTCTCTCGGTTCAGCACTCCATTGAATTATGTCCATGTGTTGTGCAACAAGAGAGTGGATTTGTTGAGACCCCCCTAACGAACAATTGGTAAAAACAATACAACATAATGAAGGTTTGGTTCTTGAAGAAAATTTGGCATGTGTGGGAGAAGTCTAAGGTTTACGTAGAGTTAATGTGGTAAGAATTTTGTTAATATAATTTTTTAATTGTTTTTTCAATTTAATAGTATTTCTTTATAATTTTTTTTGATATTGTGTCAAATAACTTAATATTTTTTATCTTCATATAAAGAATTGGCCAAAATTTGGTAGATTGATAATTATGAGATTATTCACCTTGATGATACCGAGAGTGTAATTAAGCACATTGAGCAAGGACCTATTGTTGGCTATTACAAGTTGCGCACATATCAACATAGTGATTTGCAGCAGGATGATTCGTAAGACACAAGGCAAAATGAAAAAAACTTAAGGGATGGTACTCAGCTCTCATATTCTATGATGTTAATTGGTCATGGATGAGAATGGCCAATTAGTAAACCATATGCAAAGTTTCAGAACAGCTATGGCACTGACGGTGGATGAGATGGGACAGGAACAATTATGTTCGATACTTTGTGGAATATTTTTGTTCCTCTCTTAGCTAATAAGGTAGTTTAGCATTTTTGTTTTTGTTGTTTTGCAATTTAACTTTTTTTTAGCACAAATTTTGAAATCAAATCATTTCAACTACTACACTATAAAACTGCCTAATCTTCTTTAACTTGCTGTGTAACATTGCAGGTGATTGTACATTTTGTGGCCCTCACTCTTGCAGGAGTGAATTACAAATTTGGCATTCGGTTGCTGGATATCAGGGTTGTCTTCCCACTAACAACACTAGTGCAAGGGGCATGTTGCAGAAAGTAGCATCTTACTCATAGAAAGTAGCAGAAAATTTGTTATAATACAATAACAACTATTTTCACAATAGTACGTAGTCCGAATCCAAATTTTTCAACGTAAAAAATAAAGAAAACATCTATTTTTCCTAAACCCATACCGTACTATCGTTGGTTTCGAACTTAAAAAAAAATCATGCTACTGCACTCTCTTCTTAGGGGCATGTTGTTGATTTTTTTGTTGGAGGGAGGAAAATGAGTAAGTTAGGTTGGTACTAGTTTTTCTGGAGGGAGCAAAATGGGTATTAGTTTTTCTCGAGGGAGCAAAATGAGTCCATTGGTAGGTACTGGTTATTACTGGAAATGTGTGGATAATAAGTAAGTTAGGTCTCTCGGCTCTAAGTAGAGGGAAAATGAGTTGGGTCACAGTTATTTGACACAATATCAAGAAAAATAATAAAGAAATACTAGTAAATTGAGAAAACAATTACAAACTTATATTAACAAAATTCATACCACATTAACTATATGTAAACCTTGGACTTCTCCCACGTATGCCTTATTTTCTTCAAGAACCAGACCTTCATTATGTTGTATTCTTTCTACCAATTGTTCGTGAGGGGGGTCTCAACAAATCCACTCTCTTGTTGCACAACATATGGACATAATTCAATGGAGTGCTGAACCGAGAGACGACGATTGCCAAGTACTTTATTAGTTGCGATTGTCTCTTCTTGAATCCTACAACAAGCTTCAATGGAAGAGACTACTGCAAAGTATGCACAAGTTTCTTAAAACAAATTACAAAGCCTATATTATGCTGTTAAATATAGAAAAAAAGTGAAAAAGCAGCATCTTACTCATAGAAAGTAGCAGAAAATTTTTGTTATAATACAATAACAACTATTTTCACAACAATACGTAGTCCGAATCCAAAATTTTTCAACGTAAGAAATGAAGAAACATCTATCTTTCCTAAATCCATACCGTATTGTCACTGGTTTCGAGCTTAAAAAATCACGTTACTGCTCTCTTCTTAGGGGCATGTTGTTGGTTTTTGTTGGAGGGAGGAAAATGAGTAAGTTGGGTTGGTACTAGTTTTTCTAGAGGGAGCAAAATGCATACTAGTTTTTCTTGAGGGAGCAAAATGACTCGGTCGGTATTGGTTATTACTGGAAATGTGGATAATAAGTGAGTTAGGTCTCCTGGCTCTGAGTAGAGGGAAAATGATTTGGGTCTCCCAGTTCTTAAGCCACACCATATACCAATGCTGTACTTCTAGAAAGAGAGAAAGTTCCAATATCCCTAACTTTCAGTCAAGATAGAAAGGGACTGAACGGTTAAGGATGTGGGAACTTTTTCTCTTTCAAGAAGTACAAAATAGCCGGGAGACCCAACTCATCTTCCCTCCCATAAAAAACAAGCAGTACAGTACCTTTTGCTGAAAGGCCGGAAATCCAACTCACTTATTTTCCTCTCTTCCAGTAAAAACCAACAACAAATCTTCCGCAAATGGATTTGGTCATCGGAGGGCAGAGAGAGAAAGGTGGAATAAAGTGGGAAAACAAGTTGAAATCTGGAAAATCAAATCTGAATAAGGCACACACATACACGGAGAAAGAGCGAAAGAGAGGCACAAAAAAGAAAAGGAAAAAAAAATTGATGCACCCCAAATAATAAGAATAATAAAGTAAAACTACAAAACCCTAACCCTGAACCCCAAATCCGAGCCTCCACCCCTCGAGAACCAAAACAACAAAATTAAAATCGAAGCTTCTTTACCAGGGAAGCTTCTTCTTCTTGTTGCGATGGCTGGTTGTTTTACGGCGCTGTTTAAGGTTTGTGCGGTTGCTTCAGAATGTGGGTACGACCTTGCCAGATCTCAGCTTAACACCATCGCCACTCATCTTGCCGGAAAAGGGGGAAGTTAGCTGTCGTGCCTAGTGGTCCGGCGAGGTTTCTAGAGTTGAAAGAAAAGAGGGAGAGCTTAGAGAAAGAAGACATGGGCGGAGAGAAAATTACCCTTGTATTTCCATGGAAATAATGCTACAGTAATTGAAAGCACCATATTTATACACGTGGTGTCTAAAGTCTGCCCAGACTTAATAATCAAAATGCACCGTATCATTCAACCATAGTTATTAACTATTAACCGCAAAGGTTGATATATCAGGTCTTACCAACCATCCAAATTAGAAAAACAAAAGGAACAAATTTTTAGTAGTTATTAACGGAATCACAACAAAATTTTTTCCTATTAAAAATGCTATATCTAGTCCATGAAACATCAACCAATGTTTTTGGAAATTGAGTTATAAGAAATGTCTAGTTCTTCCATTGAACCATTATAGTAGAACTTGTATAACCGACTTATTAGGTTAATAAAGATTATTATAAATTTTGTAAGTATCTTGCCATATGATATTGTCAATGATAACTGAGACATCAATTAGTACTATTACCTTACTAAATATTTTAATAAAAATATAAAAAAATTTTAATGGATTAGTAATTTCTATGATGATCTCAATTTATATTTTTACAAAAATTCCAAAAAAGTCATAATATTTTGAAAACAACTTTAAATTCTTGCAAAGGTCATTAATACACGAAATTCAAGATATATTCAATTTAATATAGTTAAAGTATACTCAAATCTTTTCTCATTTGCAAATTGTTTGATTTTATGTTACTTTTTAAAGAGCTTTTATCTTAATAAGTTATTCACGTGAAATTTGTAAATTTGGGTGAAACTCCAGCTTATAAATTTGGTTGAGTAGCCCAAATTAACTAAGCACTACTATTATCAATCATAATTATTTTATTAGAAAATCTAACTTTCAACTTTCAATTGCCTTTTTTTTTCAAAATATTAATTGTTATTCTAAATGAGATTTGTCAAAATATTTTTAAATTGTTTCATCTTTTAGAAGTATAATATGATGAAAAGTTTTGCATTTAAAAAACCTCTATATAAGATGTGTATGAAAAATATACTTTTTGTCACTTTTATGTCTTATGGCTTGTTATTGCAAGACACTACATATTTTATGATTTTCTTAAAATTAACTTTGAAATTTGTATGAAATAAAAAAGTACTGGCAAGGAAGAAAATGAAGGAGTAGAAAAAAGAAAAAAAAAAAGAAATAAGAGAAAAAAATAAGCATACTACTTATTTAAAAACTATTATTTATTTTTTGGTATATATTAAAAATACTAATATATATTAAAAAATACATGTAAATATCTACTAGAAAATGTTTAACCTTAATAATTAATGTCATATAAGAATATGTAATGAACTAATAATTATTCTACCAAATTTTGGCGGGATAAGTTTAGCGTGGAGAAAAATTTTCTCCGCACTTTATGTAAAATCATTATCATACATTATTGAATATTATTTTGAAAAAAAAAAAACTCAAAAATCTGCTACTAAAGGTGGCAAGGGCTTCACGCCCAAGAGATGATCTTTCGTCATTTTAACAATGCTTCATGCCCTGCCCAATCATCTTACGATTGGATCAACTTAGGTCGGTCCAATGGAAGTCAAAGGTGGCCCAACTAAAATATAAATACTCGCCTGATTGCACAACCCTCGAAGTTGCCTTAATTAAGTAATAAAGAAAAAAATTTTAAAAAGAGATTTTTTTTTTGTTTCCTGATAGCCCCTCTTTGGATAATATTATGAATTTTATTCATTTGCATTTTTGCACAGAGTTATCATATTAAACACTCATGTCTTCAACAGACCAAATCTCGCCAAGTCAACGAATCAAAGTAGGCACTACCATTAGTTAGAAGATGTAGCCCATACATTCATCAACATTGTCTAGAGTCCAATGGTGATTTTTATGCGCGGTCTCCATTTTACCGTTACATCTATATTTCGTGTATTTCAATAATTTTCAACATATTTTATGTGTGACTAATTTTTGTGCCAAAATTTTCTCATCGTTGATGAATAATGGGCAGTCTTCTCAACATTTTCGGTTATGTACTATGAATGGGCTATTCAATGGTGATTTGATTCCCGTGGATCTGTGAAGCAAGTTAGCTTTGTGAAACCTTCCAGCAATTACTTGCTATATGTCACAAACATCAATTTACGATGACATGATTTAGGTATTTTTGCATTAACGTTGTACATTCCCTAGTGTTTATAAATGATGAAAGCTACGATTGTGTTTAAGAGAGAGGAAAATGGAGATGGAAGAGGGAACGTTATTTAACAATGTTTGATAATTGTTCCTATTTTTTTCTAACAAAATCCACCAAAATATTCTTTTTAATTCAATTTATAAACAAATAAATTCTGTATATAAATAAAAAATTTAATACGCCTCATGTTCCCACATGCCTAACACTCACCCTTTCTCTCTCAACAAGCATAGCCTGCCTTACCAGGGAGACCCAAGCGCCGTCTGCTCAGGAAAAAACCAATACCAACCACTTTTACTTGCAAAAACCACCAGTAAAACCACCCTTTTTAGTAGAAATCCCAACTAAAAACCAGCACCCACTATCCTTCCTACAAAAACCACTTAGCCAACTCGACCCAACTCACTTTTCAGCAAAAACCACCCACCCAACTGGACCTAACTCATCCCTCTAGCAAAAACCAGCAACATGCCCTCAAGATAGCAACAGCTGATTTTTTCATGGGAGACTCTCAGACGGTAGTAGCGTGATTTTTGAAGCTTGGAACCAACGACAGTACGGTATGGGTTTAGCAAAAATAGACATTTCTTCATTTTTTACGTTGAAAAATTTGGGTTATACGTACTATTGCGAAAATAGTTGTTACTGTTCTAAAAGCAGCAACTTCCCCAGTAAATAAGCTTCGATTTTAATTTTGTTGTTTTGTTTCTCGGGGGGTAGGGGCTCTGATTTGGCTTCCAGGGTTAGGGTTCTGTAATTTTCCTTTATTATTCTTATTATTTGGGGTGCATCAATTTTTATTTTCTTTTTCTTTTGTGTGCCTCTTTTTTGCTCTTTCTCCATTCATGTGTGTGCCTAATTCAGATTTTTGGCCTTTCAGCAGAAGGTACTGCACTGACCAACAGTACTGTGACCCAACTCATTTTCCGTCTACTCAAAAATGGGAGACCTAACTCACTTATTATCCACATTTCCAGTAATAACCACTACCGAACAACGGACTCATTTTGTTCCCTTGAGAAAAACTAGTACTCATTTTGCTCCCTCCAGAAAAACTAGTACCAACCTAACTTACTCATTTTCCTCCCTCCAACAAAAATCAACAACATGCCCCTAAGAGAAGAGAGCAGTAGTGTGATTTTTTTAAGTTCGAAACCTATGACAGTACGGTATGGGTTTAGAAAAAAATAGATGTTTTTTTTTATTTTTTTCATTGAAAAATTTCGATTCGGACTACGTACTGTTGTGTGAAAATAGTTTTTATTGTATTATAACAAATTTTTTGCTACTTTCTATAAGTAAAGATGTTGCTTTTTTTTTTTTTTTTTTATATTTAATAGCATCATATATGGTTTGCAATTTTTTTTTTTAAGAAACTTGCGCATACTTTGCAGTAGTCTCTTCCATTGAAGCTCGTTGTAGGATTCAAGAAGAGATAGTGGCAACTAATAAAGGACTTGGCATTCGTTGTCTCTCGGTTCAGCACTCCATTGAATTATGTCCATATGTTGTGCAACAAGAGAGTGGATTTGTTGAGACCCCTGTAATGAACAATTTGTAAAAACAATACAACATAATGAAGGTCTGGTTCTTGAAGAAAATTAGGCATACGTGGGAGAAGTCCAAGGTTTACATACAGTTAATGTGGTATGAATTTTGTTAATATAATTTTGTAATTGTTTTCTCAATTTACTAGTATTTCCTTATTATTTTTTCTTGATATTGTGTCAAATACTTTAATATTTTTTATCTTCATATAAAGAATTGGCCAAAATTTGGTAGATTGATAATTATGAGATTATTTTTCCTGATGATACAGAGTGTAATTAAGCACATTGAGCAAGGACCTGTTGTTGGCTATTACAAGTTGCGCACAAATCAACATAGTGATTGCAACAGGATGATTCATAAGACACAAGGCAAAATGGAAAAACTTAAGGGATGGTACTCACCTCTCGTATTCTATGATGTTAATTGGTCATGGGTGAGAATGGCCAAATGGTAAACCATATGCAAACCAGGTTGTGCTTGTTGAGAGAGAAAGCGTGAGTGTTAGGGATGTGGGAACATGAGGCGTATTAAATTTTTTTATTTATATACAGAATTTATTTATTTATAAATTGAATTAAAAAAATATTTCAGTGGATTTTGTTAGAAAAGAAATAGGAACAATTATTAAACATTGTGAAATAACGTTCCCTCTTCCATCTCCATTTTCCTCTCTCTTAAACACAATCGTAGCTTTCATCATTTATAAAAACACTAGGGAATGTACAACGTTAATGCAAAAATACCTAAATCATGTCATTGTAAATTGATGTTTGTGACATATAGCAAGTAATTGCTGGATGGTTTCACAAAGCTAACTTGCTTCATAGATCCACGGGAATCAAATCACCATTGAATAGCCCATTCATAGTACATAACCGAAAATGTTGAGAAGACTGCCCATTATTCATGTTAGTCACACTTAAAATATGTTAAAAATTATTGAAATACACAAAATATAGATGTAACGGTAAAATGGAGACCACGCATAAAAATCACCATTGGACTCTAGACAATGTTGATGGATGTATGGGCTACATCTTCTAACTAATGGTAGTGCCTACTTTGATTTGTTGACTTGGCGAGATTTTGTTTGTTGAAGACATGAGTGTTTAATATGATAACTCTGTGCAAAAATGCAAATGAATAAAATTCATAATATTATCCAAAGAGGGGCTATCAGGAAACAAAAAAAAAAATCTCTTTTTAAAATTTTATTCT
>JBAPLH010000069.1:0-11773 GCA_037897445.1 Ceriops zippeliana
CAAAAACCACTAGTAAAACAACCCCTTTTAGCAAAAATCACAAGTAAAAACCAGCACCCACCATCCTTCCTGTAGAAACCACTTAGCCAACTCGACCCAACTCACTTTTCAGCAAAAACCACCCACCCAACTGGACCCAACTCACTCATATTCCTCCCTCTAGCAAAAACCAAAAATGTGCCCTCAAAAATAGAGCAACAGCTGATTTTTTCATGGGAGGATCCACACCTCTCAGACAGTAGTAGCGTGATTTTTTAAGCTGAAAACCAGCGACAGTACGGTATGGGTTTAGCAAATATAGATGTTTCTTCATTTTTTATGTTGAAAAATTTGGTTTATACCTACTGTTGTTAAAATAGTTGTTACTGTTCTAAAAGCAGATGCTTCGTCGGTAAATAAGCTTCGATTTTAATTTTGTTGTGTTGGTTCTCGGGGGGTGGGGGCTCGGATTTGGCTTCCAGGGTTAGGGTTCTGTAATTTTCCTTTATTATCCTTATTATTTGGGGTGCATCAATTTTTATTTTCTTTTTCTTTTGTGTGCCTCTTTTTCGCTCTTTCTCCGTGCATGTGTGTGCCTTATTCAGATTTGATTTTCCAGCTTTCAACTTGTTTTCCCACTTTATGCCCCCTTTCTCTCCCTGCCCTCCGATGAGCAAATCCATTCGCGGATGATTTGGACTGCACATTTTTCTGAGGGAGGAAAATGAGTGAGTTGGTTGGTACTGGTTTTTTGCTGGAAGGGAGGGAGGAAATGAATGAGTTGGTTCGGTGCTGGTTTTTACTGGAAGAGTGGAAAAATAAATGAGTTGGATTTCTGGCCTTTCAGCAGAAGGTACTATACTGCTTTGTTTTTGCTGGGAGGGAGAGATGAGTTGGGTCTCCCCCGGCTATTTTGTACTTCTTGAAAGAGAAAAAAGTTCCCACATCCTTAGCTGTTCAGTCGCTTTCTATCTTGATTGACGGTTAGGGATATTGGAACTTTCTCTCTTTCTAGAAGTACAGCACCGGTACTGTGACCCAACTCATTTTCCCTCTACTCAGAGCCAGGAGACCTAACTCACTTATTATCCACATTTCCAGTAATAACCGGTACCAACCAACGGACTCATTTTGGTCCCTCGACAAAAACCAGTACCCATTTTGCTCCCTCCAGAAAAACTAGTACCAACCTAACATACTCATTTTCCTCCCTCCAACAAAAATCAACAACATGCCCCTAAGAAGAGAGCAGTAGCGTGATTTTTTAAGTTCGAAACCAACGACAGTACGGTATGGGTTTAGGAAAAATAGATGGTTTTTTTTATTTTTTACGTTGAAAATTTTGGATTCGGACTACGTACTGTTGTGAAAATAGTTGTTATTATATTATAACAAATTTTCTGCTACTTTTTATAAGTATGATGCTGCTTTTTCATTTTTTTTTATATTTAACAGCATAATATATGCTTTGTAATTTCTTTTTTAAGAAACTTGCGCATAATTTGCAGTAGTCTCTTCCATTGAAGCTTGTTGTAGGATTCAAGAAGAGACAGTGGCAACTAAGAAAGGACTTGGCAATCGTCGTCTCTCGGTTCAGCACTCCATTGAATTATGTCCATATGTTGTGCAACAAGAGAGTGGATTTGTTGAGACCCCCCTCACGAACAATTGGTAAAAAAACAATACAACATAATGAAGGTTTGGTTCTTGAACAAAAATTTGGCATACGTGGGAGAAGTCCAAGGTTTACATACAGTTAATGTGGTATGAATTTTGTTAATATAATTTTGTAATTGTTTTCTCAATTTACTAGTATTTTTTTTTTGATATTGTGTCAAATAACTTAATATTTTTTATCTTCATATAAAGAATTGGCCAAAATTTGGTAGATTGATAATTATGAGATTATTCACCCTGATGATACCGAGAGTGTAATTAAGCACATTGAGCAAGGACCTGTTGCTGGCTATTACAAGTTGCGCACACAAATCAACACAGTGATTGCAACAGGATGATTCGTAAAACACAAGGCAAAATGGAAAAACTTAAGAGATGGTACTCAACTCTCGTATTCTATGATGTTAATTGGTCATGGCCGAGAATGGCCAACTGGTAAACCATATGCAAAGTTTCAGAACAGTTATAGCACTGACGGTGGATGAGATGGGACAGGAGCTATAATGTTCGATACTTTGTGGAATATTTTTGTTCCTCTCTTAGCTAAATAAGGTAGTTAGCATTTTTGTTTTTGTTGTTTTGCAATTTAACCTTTTTTTTAGCACAATTTTTGGATTCAAATCATTTCAACTACTACACTATAAAACTGCCTAATTTTCTGTAATTTGTTGTGTAATTTTGCAGGTATTGTACATTTTGTGGCCCTCACTCTTGCAAGAGTGAATTACAAATTTGGCATCTGGTTGCTGGATATCAGGGTTGTCTTCCCGCGAACAACGCTAGCAACATGCCCCTTGCACCCAACTAAAATATATATACCCACCCAATTGCACAACCCTCGAAGCCACCTTAATAAAGTAATAAAGAAAAAAATTTTAAAAGAGCTTTTTTTTTTCCTAATGGCCCCTCTTTGGATAAGATTATGAATTTTATTCATTTGCATTTTTGCATAGAGTTATCATATTAAACACTCATGTCTTCAACAGACCAAATATCGCCATGTCAAGGAATCAAAGTAGGCACTACCATTAGTTAGAAGATATAGCCCATGCATCCATCAACATTGTCCAGAGTCCAAGAGACCGGCTAACCCAGGGGGCCGTGGAAGGTCTTACAAACAAAATAACTTGGGAAGCCAACTTGCTTCAGATATTATATATACATGCAAGCACCGACCTTGAGCACAAATCAAGAGAAAAGCAAATGACCATAACATTACCCTTGTGTAGTAAATGACTTAAAAATTGTTCAAATTATATGAAACGGAGTTCATCCATCAATTGCCCCTTGCACTAGCATTGCTAGTGGGAAGACAACCCTGATATCCACCAAACGGATGCTAAATTCCTAATTCACTCTTGCAAGAGCCTAGGCCACAAAATATGCAATCACCTGCAAAACCACACAACAAATTACAGAAAATTAAGCGGTTTTACAGTGTAGTTGTTGAAATCATTTGATTCCAAAGATTGTGAAAAAAAAAATTAAATTGCAACAAAACAAAAACAAAAATGGGAGCAACCTTATTTTGATAAGAGAGGAACAAAAGTATTCACAAAGCATCGAACATGATAGTTCTTGTCCCATCCCTTCCACGTTTAGTGTCATGCCTGTTTTGAAACTTTGCATATGGTTTACCTCTTGGCCATTCTCACCCATGACCAATGAACATCACAAAATGCCAGAGGGGACTACCATCTCTATCATGTTTTAGTTTGCCTTGTGTCTTACCGATCATCCTGCTGCCATCATTACCTTGCTTTTTGCGCAACTTGTAGTAGCCAACAACAGGTCATTGCTCAATGTACTCAATTACCCTCTCGGTAATAATCTCATAATTATCAATCTTGCCAAATTTTGGCCAATCCTATATGAAGACAAAAAAAAATATAAGTTACTTGACACAATAACAAAAAAAAAAAAACTAGCAAATTGAGAAAAAAATTACAAAATTATATTGAAAAAATGAGTACCACATTAACTGTATGTAATCCTTGGACTTCTACCCTGTATGCCAAATTTTCTTCAAGGACCAGGCCTTCATTATGTTGTATTGCTTTTACCAATTGTTGGTGCAGGGGGTCTCAACAAATCCACTCTCTTGCACAACATATGGACATAATTCAATGGAGTGCTGAACCGAGAGACGGTGATTGCCAAGTCGTTCATTAGGTGCAACTGTCTCTTCTTGAATCCTACAACGAGCTTCAATGGAAGAGACTAGTGCAAAGTATGCGCAAGTTTCTGAAAAAAAATTGCAAAACATATATTATGCTGTTAAATATAAAAAAAACAATGAAAGAGCAACATCTTACTCATAGAACAGTAACAACTATTTTCTCAACAGTGCGTAAAACCCAAAATTTTCAACGTAAAAGATGAAGGAACATCTATTTTTGCTGAACCCATACCGTACTGTTGCTGGTTTCAAGCTCCAAAAATCACCCTACTACATTCTGAGAGTCGTCGATCCTCCCATGAAAAAATCAGCTGTTGCTCTTTTCTTGAGAGCTGGTTTTTGCTAGAAGAGGAATATGAGTGAGTTGGGTCGAGTTGGGGTGGGTGGTTTTTGCTGAAAGTGAGTTGGGTCGAGTTGGCTAAGTGGTTTTTGCAGGAAGGATGATGGGTGCTGGTTTTTACTTGTGAGTTTTGCTGAAAAGGGTGGTTTTACTGGCGGTGTTTGCTAATATATGTGGTCGGTATTGGTTTTTTCCTAAGCAGATGGCGCTTGGGTCTCCCGGGTAAGGCAGGCTGCGCTTTTGAGAGAGAATTCGTGAGTGTTAGGGATGTGGGAACAACATGAGGCGTATTAAATTTTTTATTTATATACATAATTTATTTATTTATCAATTAAAATTTACAAAATAGCCGGGAGACCCAACTCATCTTCCCTCCCAGCAAAAACAAGCAGTACAGTACCTTCTGCTGAAAGGCCGGAAATCCAACTCACTTATTTTCCTCTCTTCCATAAAAAACCAGCACCAAATGTTCCGCGAATGGATTTGGTCATCGGAGGGCAGAGAGTGATCGGGGGCATAAAGTGGGAAAACGAGTTGAAATCTGGAAAATCAAATCTGAATAAGGCACACACTTACACGGAGAAAGAGCGAAAGAGAGGCACACAAAAGAACAAGAAAATAAAAATTGATGCACCCCAAATAATAAGAATAATAAAGGAAAACTACAGAACCCTAACCCTGGACCCCAAATCCGAGCCCCCACCCCCCTAGAACCAAAACAACAAAATTAAAATCGAAGCTTATTTACAAGGGAGGCTTCTTCTTGTTGTTGTGACGGCTGGTTGTTTTACGGCGCCGTTTAAGGTTTGGGCGGCTGATCGGAATGTGGGTACGACCTTGCCAGATCTCAGCTTAACACTGTCGCCACTCATCTTGTCGGAAATGGGGGAAGTTAGCTGTTGAACCTAATGGTCTGGCGAGGTTTCTAGAGTTGAAAGAAAAGAGGGAGAGCTTAGAGAAAGAAGACATATAGGGGGAGAGAAAATTACCCTTGTATTTCCATGGAAATAATGCTACAGTAATTGAAAGCACCATATTTATACACGTGGTGTCTAAAGTCTGCCCAGACTTAATAATCAAAATGTACCGACCATAGTTATTAGCTATTGGAAACAAAAGGAACGATATTTCAGGACTTACCAACCATCCAAATTGGGAAACAAAAGGAACGAATTTTTTTATTAACGGAATAAAATTTTTTCCTATTCAAAATGCTATATCTAGTCCATTAAACTTCTTCAACCAATGTTTTTGGGAATTGAGTTGAGTTATAAGAAATGTCTAGTCCTTCCATTGAACCATTATAGTAGAACTTGAATAACCTACTTATTAGGTTAATAAAGATTATTATAAATTTTGTAAGTATCTGGCCATATGATATTGTCAATGATAACTGAGACATCAATTAGTACTATTGCCCTACTAAACATTTTAATAAAAATATAAATAAATTTAATGGATGAGTAATTTCTATGATGATCTCAATTTATATTTTTACAAAAATTCCAAAAAAAGTCATAATATTTTGAAAACAACTTTAAATTCTTGCAAAGGTCAATAATACATGAAATTCAAGATATATTTAATTTAATATAGTGAAAGTATACTCAAATCTTTTCTCATTTGCAAATTGTTTGATTTTATGTTACTTCTTAAAGAGCTTTTATCTTAATAAGTTATTCACGTGAAATCTATAAATTTGGGGTGAAACTCCAGCTTATAAATTTGGTTGAGTAGCCCAAACAAACTAAGCATTACTATTATCAATCATAATTATTTTATTAGAAAATCTAACTTTGAACTTTCAATTTCCTTTTTTTTTCAAAATATTAATTGTTATTCTAAATGAGATTTGTTAAAATATTTTTAAATTGTTTCATCTTTTAGAAGTATAATATGAAAAGTTTTGCATTTAAAACCTCTATATAAGGTGTGTATGGAAAATATACTTTTTGTCACTTTTATGTCTGATGGCTTGTTATTGCAAGATACTACATATTTTAGAATTTTCTTAAAATTAACCTTGAAATTTGTGTGAAATCAAAAAGTACTGGCAAGGAAGAAAATGAAAGAGAAGAAAAAAGAAAAAAAAAAGAAATAAGAGAAAAAAAATAAGATAAATAAAAAATAAGCATACTACCTATGTAAAACTATTATTTTTTTTGGTATATATTAAAAATACTAATATATATTTAAAATAAATGTAAATATCTACTAGAAATGTTTAACCTTAATAATTAATGTCATATAAGAATACGTAATAAATTAATAATTATTCTACCATATTTTGGTTGGATAAGTTTAGCCTCGTGGGAAATTTTCTCCACACTTTATGTAAAAACATTATCAAACATTATTGAATATTATTTTGAATCAAAACAACTCAAAAATCTGCTACTAGAGATGGCAAGGGCTTCATGCGCAAGAGAGGATCTTTTGTCATTTTAACAATACTTCATGCCCAGCCCAATCATCTTACATTTGGATCAGCTCAGGTTGGGTCGAATGGAAGTCAAAGGTGGCCCAACTAAAATATATATACCCACCTAATTGCATAGCCCTCGAAGCCGCCTTAATAAAGTAATAAAGAAAAAAATGTTAAAAAGAGATTTTTTTTTGTTTCCTAATGGCCCCTCTTTGGATACGATTATGAATTTTATTCATTTGAATTTTTGCTCAGAGTTACACTCATGTCTTCAACAGACCAAATCTCGCCAAGTCAATGAATCAAAGTAGGCACTAACATTAGTTAGAAGATATAGCCCATACATCCATCAACATTGTCTAGAGTCCAAGAGACCGGCTGACCCAGGGGGCGGTCAAAGGTCTTACAAACAAAAGAACTTGGGAAGCCAACTTGCTTCAGATATTATATATACATGCAAGTGATGACCTTAAGCACAAATCAAGAGAAAAGCAAATGACCATAACATTGCCCTTGTGCAGTAAATGACATAAATGTTAAAAATTGCTCAATATTATATGAAACACAGTTACCATCCATCAATTGCCCCTTGCACTAGCGTTGTTAGTGGGAAGACAACCCTGATATCCACCAAACGGATGCCAAATTCCTAATTCACTCTTGCAAGAGCCAGGGCCACAAAATATACAATCACCTACAAAACCACACAACAAATTACAAAAAATTAGGCGGTTTTACAGTGTAGTAGTTGAAATCATTTGATTCCAAAGATTGTGAAAAAAAAAAATAAATTGCAACAAAACAAAAACAAAAATGGGAGCAACCTTATTTAGATAAGAGAGGAACAAAAATATTCACAAAGCATCGAACATTATAGTTGCTGTCCCATCCCATCCACGTTTAGTGCGATAGCTGTTCTGAAACTTTGCATATGGTTTACCAGTTGGCCAGTCTCACCAATGACCAATGAACATCACAAAATGCGACAGTTGACTACAATCTCTATCATGTTTTCGTTTTCCTTGTGTCTTACCCATCATCCTGCTACCATCACTGCCTTGCTTTTTGCGCAACTTGTAGTAGCCAACAACAGGTCGTTGCACAATGTGCTCAATTACCCTCTCAGTAATAATCTCATAATTATCAATCTTGCCAAATTTTGGCCAATCCTATATGAAGACAAAAAAATGTAAGTTATTTGACACAATAACAACAAAAAAAAAACTAGTAAATTGAGAAAAAAAATTACAAAATTATATTGAAAAAACCAACAGCATGCCCTCAAGAGAGCAACAACTGATTTTTTCATGGGAGACTCTTAGACAGTAGTAGCGTGATTTTTGAAGCTCGGAACCAGCACAGTAAGGTATGGGTTTAGCAAAAATGGACATTTCTTCATTTTTTACGTTGAAAAATTTGGGTTATACGTACTGTTGTGAAAATAATTGTTACTGTTCTAAAAGCAGAAGTTTCCCCGGTAAATAAGCTTCGATTTTAATTTTGTTGTGTTGGTTCTCGGGGGGTGGGGGCTCGGATTTGGCTTCCAGGGTTAGGGTTCTGTAATTTTCCTTTATTATCCTTATTATTTGGGGTGCATCAATTTTTCTTTTCTTTTTCTTTTGTGTGCCTGTTTTTTGCTCTTTCTTCGTGCATGTGTGTGCCTTATTCAGATTTGATTTTCCAGCTTTCAACTTGTTTGCCCACTTTATGCCCCCTTTCTCTCTCTGCCCTCCGATTACCAAATCCATTCGCGGAAGATTTGGATTGCACATTTTCTTGAGGGTGGAAAATGAGTGAGTTGGGTCAGTACTGGATTTTACTGGAAGGAAGGAAATGAATGAGTTGGTTCGGTGCTGGTTTTTACTGGAAGAGAGGAAAATAAGTGAGTTGGATTTCTGGCCTTTCAGCAGAAGGTACTGTACTGCTTGTTTTTTTTGGGAGGGAAGATGAGTTGGGTCTCCCGGCTATTTTTTACTTCTTGAAAAAGAAAAAGTTCCCACATCCTTAACTGTTCAGTCGCTTTCTATCTTGATTGACGGGTAGGGATATTGGAACTTTCTGTCTTTCTAGAAGTACAGAACCGGTACTATGACCCAACTCATTTTCCCTCTACTCAGAGCCAAGACACCTAACTCACTTATTATCCATATTTCCAGTAATAACCAGTACCGACCAACGGACTCATTTTGCTCCCTCGGCAAATACTAGTACCCATTTTGCTCCCTCCAGAAAAACTAGTACCAACCTAACTTACTCATTTTCCTCCCTCCAACAAAAATCAACAACATGCCCCTAAGAAGAGAGCAGTAGCATGATTTTTTCAGTTCGAAACCAACGACAGTACGGTATGGGTTTTGGAAAAATATATGTTTTTTTTATTTTTTACGTTGAAAAATTTGGATTCGGACTACGTACTGTTGTGAAAATAGTTGTTATTATATTATAACAAATTTTCTGCTACTTTCTATAAATAAGATGCTGCTTTTTCATTTTTTTTTTTTATATTTCACAGCATAATAAATGCTTTGCAATTTTTTTTTAAGAAACTTGCACATAATTTGCAGTAGTCTCTTCCATTGAAGCTCGTTGTAGGATTCAAGAAGAGACAGTGGCAAGTAATAAAGGACTTGGCAATCGTCGTCTCTCGGTTCAGCACTCCATTGAATTATGTCCATATGTTGTGCAACAAGAGAGTGGATTTGTTGAGACCCCCCTCACGAACAATTGGTAAAAACAATACAACATAATGAAGGTTTGGTTCTTGAAGAAAATTTGACATACGTTGGAGAAGTCCAAGGTTTACATACAGTTAATGTGGTATGAATTTTGTTAATATAATTTTGTAATTGTTTTCTCAATTTACTAGTATTTCTTTATTATTTTTTTTTTGATATTGTGTCAAATAACTTAATATTTTTTATCTTCATATAAAGAATTGGCCAAAATTTGGTAGATTGATAATTATGAGATTATTCACCCTAAAGATACCGAGAGTGTAATTAAGCACATTGAGCAGGACCTGTTGCTGGCTATTACAAGTTGCGCACAAATCAACACAGTGATTGCAACAGGATGAATCGTAAGACACAAGGAAAAATGGAAAAACTTAAGAGATGGTACTCAACTCTCGTATTCTATGATGTTAATTGGTCATGGCCGAGAATGGCCAACGGGTAAACCATATGCAAAGTTTCATAACAGCTATGGCACTGACGGTGGATGAGATGGGACAGGAGCTATAATGTTCGATACTTTGTGGAATATTTTTGTTCCTCGTAGTTAGCATTTTTGTTTTTGTAGTTTTGCAATTTAACTTTTTTTTTAGCACAATTTTTGGATTGCAATCATTTCAACTACTACACTATAAAACTGCCTAATTTTCTAACAACGCTAGTTGTTAGCGGGAAGACAACCCTGATATCCAGCAACCGGATGCTGAATTCGTAATTCACTCTTGCAAGAGTGAGGGCCACAAAATGTACAATCAGTGCCATAGCTGTTCTGAAACTTTGCATATGGTTTACCAGTTGGCCATACATCAAAGTAGGCACTACAATTAGTTAGAAGATATAGCCCATACATCCATCAACATTGTTTAGAGTCCAATGGTGATTTTTATGCATGGTCTCCATTTTACCGTTACATCTATATTTTGTGTATTTCTATAATTTTCAACAAATTTTAAGTGTGACTAATTTTTGTGCCAAAATTGTCTTGTCGTTGATGAATAATGGGCAATCTTCTCAACATTTTCGGTTATGTACTACGAATGGGCTATCCAATGGTGATTTGATTTTCGTGGATCTGTGACGCAAGTTAGCTTTGCGAAACCTTCCAGCAATTACTTGCTATATGTCACAATCATCAATTTACGATGACATGATTTAGTTATTTTGTATAAATGTTGTACATTCCCTAGTGTTTTTATAAATGATGAAAGCTAAGATTGTGTTTAAGAGAGAGGAAAATGGAGATGGAAGTGGGAATGTTATTTAACAATCTTTGATAATTATTCCTATTTTTTTCTAACATAATGCACTAAAATATTTTCTTTTTTTAATTCAATTTATAAATAAATAAATTCTGTATATAAATAAAAAATTTAATACGCCTCATGTTGTTCCCACATCCCTAACACTCACGCTTTCTCTCTCAAGAAGCGCAGCCTGCCTTACCAGGGAGACACAAGCGCTATCTGCTCAGGAAAAAACCAATACCGACCACTTTGATTAGCAAAAACCACCAGTAAAACCACCCTTTTCAATAGAAATCCCAACTAAAAACCAGCACTCACCATCCTTCCTGCAAAAACCACTTAGCCAACTCGACCCAACTCACTTTTCAGGAAAAACCACCCATCCAACTGGACCCAACTCACTCATATTCCTCCCTCTTGCATAAACCAACAGCATGCCCTCAAGAGAGCAACAACTGATTTTTTCATGGCAGACTCTCAGACGGTAGTAGCGTGATTTTTGAAGCTCGGAACCAGCTACAGTACGGTATGGGTTTAGCAAAAAAGGACATTTCTTCATTTTTTACGTTGAAAAATTTGGGTTATTCGTATTGTTCTGAAAATAGTTGTTACTGTTCTAAAAGCAGAAGCTTCCCCGGTAAATAAGCTTCAATTTTAATTTTGTTGTGTTGGTTCTCGAGGGGTGGGGGCTTGGATTTGGCGTCCAGGGTTAGGGTTCTGTAATTTTCCTTTATTATTCTTATTATTTGGGGTGCATCAATTTTTATTTGCTTTTTCTTTTGTGTGCCTCTTTTTCGCTCTTTCTCCGTGCATGTGTGTGCCTTATTCAGATTTGATTTTCCAGCTTTCAACTTGTTTTCCCACTTTATGCCCCCTTTCTCTCTCTACCCTCTGATGAGCAAATCCATTCGAGGATGATTTGGATCGCACATTTTCTGGAGGGAGGAAAATGAGTGAGTTGGGTTGGTACTGGTTTTTGCTGGAAGGGAGGAAATGAATGAGTTGGTTCGGTGCTGGTTTTTACTGGAAGAGAGGAAAATAAGTGAGTTGGATTTCTGGCCTTTCAGCAAAAGGTACTGTGCTGCTTATTTTTGCTGGGAGGGAAGATGAGTTGGGTCTCCCGGGTATTTTGTAAAAAAAAAGTACCCACATCCTTAACTGTTCAGTCGCTTTCTATCTTGATTGACAATTAGGGAT
>JBAPLH010000070.1:0-29452 GCA_037897445.1 Ceriops zippeliana
CTAGAATTGTTATTTTTTTTTCATAAAAGATGTCTGAGGTTGCAGGGACAGGATAAGGCCTTAATTGCCTAGAATTGTTATTTTTTTCATAAAAGATGTCTGAGGTTGCAGGGACAGGATCACTTATCAACAACCTTGAAACACCCTCAGGTACCTGTTCTTTGGCATATTCAGGTGAGTTTCCATTCTCCATTGGGTTAAATGTTTCGGGTACAACCTTTGCCAACTCCTGGGTCATGGACTCAGGAGCTACTGACCATATGACTCACTTACCAAATATTTTTTTCCACGTATTCCCCGTGTCCAAGCAGTAGGAAAATAGCCACAGCAGACGGTTCGATGACCACTGTAGCCGGTGTAGGGAATGTTAAAATAGGTCCATCACTGGTCCTAAAAAATGTCCTCCATGTCCCTAAACTGTCCATAAATTTGATTTCTATACAAAAACTTACTCAAGATTTATACTGCAATGTGGTTTTTCATCACGACTATTGTGAATTTCAGGACAAGGATTCGGGGAAGATGATTGGACATGCTAAAGAACGGTATGGTCTCTACTACCTTGAAACACCAAGTCAGTTAAACATTACTAAGGGCAGATTATCCCATTCTTTTATGTCAGAAAATCTTTCATCCAATAAAGAGAAAGTTTGGCTCCATCATCGCCGACTTGGACATCCATCTTTTAGAATTATTGAAATTTTGTTTCCTTCTTTGTTTAAAAATCTAAATGTTGAAACCTTTCATTGTGAGGTATGTGAACTTGCTAAACATAAGCGTATACCAATTCCAGCCAGTAACAAAAAGAGTTCTGTTCCTTTCTATCTTGTTCATAGTGATATTTGGGGTCCTACGTCTATTCCTAATATTTCTGGAGCAAGATGGTTTGTTTCATTTATTGATGATTGTACTCGTGTTGCCTGGATTTTTCTACTCAAGCATAAATCAGATGTTATTACTGTTTCTCCCAAATTTTTTTCTCCATGGTCAAAAATCAATTTGGAATCAATATCAAAAGGTTTAGGTCAGATAATGCTAGGGAATATTTCAATCAAACCCTAACTCCATATTTTCAAAAGGAAGGTATAGTACATGAATCATCTTGTGTCAATACCCCCACAACAAAATGGAGTAGCGGAAAGGAAAAATGGTCACCTTCTTGAAAAAACTCGAGCCTTTATGTTCCAAAACAATGTGCCTAAAAATTTTTTGGGGGGAAGCAGTTCTCACTGCTGCCCATCTCATAAATCGTTTGCCATCTAGAGAGTTTTGGGATTCAAAAGTCCTATGGAAATACTCTCCACATTCTACCCTGACCTACAAACTACAAATAACCTTGTTCCTAGAATATTTGGGTGTGTATCATTTGTTCATGTTCACTGTCCAACTAAAGGGAAATTAGATCCAAGGGCAATAAAATGTGTCTTTGTGGGGTATTCCTCAACTCAAAAGGGGTATAAGTGCTACCATCCTCCATCAAGGAAGTTTTATGTCTCAATAGATGTCACTTTCAATGAACATGAGTCTTACTTCACCCATCCTTATTTTCAGGGGGAGAATTTAACAATAGAAAATAAGGATGAGGATGTTTTACTTGATCTATCACCACTGTCCATGTGTAAACCATCCAGTTCATCTTGTCCCATTATACCAAACCGTGTGCCTGAAAATCTTCCTAAACACATAGTTGAAAATGAACCAAACCATATGTCTGAAAATCCTCAAAAAAAACCAGATTCTGCACCTGAGAATGTAAGTTTTGGCAAGGGCAAGGTGTTCACAAGGAAGAAGATGATCGTTCCTGAATTTATGCAGGTCCAAGAGTCCAACCCAAGTCCTGAGAATGAGGTAACAATATCTAATCCTACATTGCAAAATGAAACTGAATTTCATATGAGTAAGGATGACCAGGATCTTCCCATTGCTATTAGGAAAGCAACAAGGGAGTGCACAAAACAACCTAATCCTACATTGCAAAATGAAACTGAATTTCATATGAGTAGGAATGACCAGGATCTTCCCATTGCTATTAGGAAAGCAACAAGAGAGTGCACAAAACAACCTTTATATCCTCTTGCACACTTTATGTCTTTTAAGAAATTTTCACCATCTCATCGATCCTTCCTTGTTAGCTTAAACACCATTACCATTCCTACCACCTTATCCGAGGCGTATGGAAACAAGCTATGAATGTGGAAATGGAGGCACTTGAGAAAAATAAAACCTGGGAGTTGGTAAAGTTACCAATGGGAAAGAAGCCTGTAGGATGTAAATGGGTGTATACAATAAAGTATAGAGCAGATGGATCAATAGAAAGATACAAAGCAAGGTTAGTAGCCAAAGGATATACTCAAAGCTATGGAATTGATTATCTGGAAACTTTTGCACCAGTTGCAAAAATGAATACTGTTAGAGTTTTATTGTCGTTGGCAGCTAACTATAGTTGGGAATTACAGCAGTTCGATGTAAAAAATGCATTCTTGCATGGAGAACTAGAGGAAGAAATTTATATGGAGGTCCCACCAGGTTATAGGAAGAACTTGGATTCTCAAACTGTGTGTAAATTAAAGAAAGCCTTATATGGTCTAAAACAATCACCACGAGCATGGTTCGGACGATTTGCTAGAGTTATGATAGCTATGGGATACAAACAAAGCCGAGGGGATGATACATTGTTCATTAAACACTCAAGGTCAGGGGGAGTCACAGCTCTCTTGGTTTATGTTGATGACATAATAGTGACAGGAGATGATGACAAAGAAAAACAAATCTTGAGTCATTGTTTGGGCAAGGAATTTGAGATCAAGGTGTTAGGAAGGCTCAAATATTTTCTTGGGATTGAGGTTGCTCACTCTAAGCAAGGCATTTTTATCTCCCAACAAAAGTATGTCACGGATCTCCTAAAGGAAACAGGCATGATAGCATGCAAACCAGCAAGTACTCCAATAGATCAGAATGTCAAACTTGGAAAAGCAGAGGAGGATGTTGCAGTAGACAAGGCAACATATCAACGCCTTGTAGGAAGACTTATTTATTTGTCTCACACACGACCAGATATAACATATGCAGTTAGTGTGATTAGCCAATTCATGCATAACCCAAAGGAAGTTCATCTACAAGCAGCTTACCGAGTATTACAGTACCTTAAGGGAGTACCAGGAAAAGGTATTTTATTCAAAAGGAACGGAGGTTTAGTACTTGAGACATACACAGATGCTGATTATGCTGGGTCAATTGTTGACAGAAAGTCAACCACTGGATATTGCACCTTTCTTGGTGGAAACCTTGTGACATGGAGGAGTAAAAAACAGAATGTAGTGGCCAGGTCTAGTGCAGAAGCAGAATTTCGAGCAATGGCTCAAGGTGTGTGTGAAGTACTTTGGTTAAAAATCATTCTAGAAGACTTGAGGATTAAATGGGATGGCTCAATAAGGCTCTATTGTGACAACAAGTCTGCAATCAGCATAGCTCACAATCTAGTACAACATGATCGAACAAAGCACATTGAAGTCGACAGACACTTTATCAAAGAACACATGGAGAGCGGGTTGATTTGTACCCCTTACATGCCTACACACAGCCAGCTTGCGGATGTACTCATCAAAGGGTTAACCAATTCGGTGTTTCAAAATATAATATCCAAGCTGGGAATGGAAAATGCCTATTCACCAGCTTGAGGGGGAGTGTAGGAAAACGTGATTAGTGGCTTATGTTGTGCATAGTTAGCTATTTTTAGAATATATCTTTAGGAATAACTAATTTAGGGAGGTTTTTTAAGGTCCCATAAGTTATGGGATTTGATGTATTTTTACCTTTTATTACTTTCCTTTTTTACTAGGTCTAGCATCTATAAAGCTATTGTCTAATGTATTATTCAGAATAAGAAGGATTATTACTCTTTCAATCTCCAACATTTACTCTTTCAATCTCCAACAATTTGTGATAAGCTTGAACAAGCTAATGACAAGGTGAATATTTTGACTGAATAATGCCACGGGTAATAATAGTTTAGGAAGACAATTTTTTTACTAACTAACGTTATGCATTTTGTTATGTGATGTGTTGTCTTGCAACGAGCCTATTTGTAAGTTCGGTTGGAAAGAGTTTGGATGCTATGTCATGTAGTGAAAATCTAAATGAGAGCATTAACATCCTCAATATCACTTCTTTTTGTTCGCCGACATTTCAAATTTGTGCATGTTTTAGCTTTCATTTTATGCTGATTTTTTTAACTGTTATTGAAGGTGCTTGTTATATCAGACATCAAGAATGATCTAGGCTATAGGGGTAATGGACCTGCTGGAAACAAATCTTGGAGAGTTGTAAGTCCTATGTTGGTGTTTGAATGCAGCTTTGTTTGGAATCTGTGTTGTTCTTTTTTCTAATGCTTACTGCATGATTTGTACTTAGATATGTAATAGGTTGAAAGAGGCTCACATTGTTGAGGAATTTGAAGCAAAAGTAAATGAAAAGGTGTGTAATTAGGTTGCAGGAAGTGTTTCTATCTTGTTGCTTGTCAGAAAGTTATAGTTCTGATTTTCAGTTGTGATGCTTATGCTTTGGCAGGTTGTGTGTTGCCTACGCCTATTGAAAGAATTTTCTACAGAGAATTTTGAACAAGTGATCAAGTGTGGAAAGTGGTCTCAACAAAATGATCAGCTGGTAGAGAACTTGCTATTAAGCATCAGATTTATGACACGGTTGATGCTAAAGGAACTGAAGGAGCTATCTTTATGGAGGTGTTGGTTCTTATATTTCCTTTGTCAATTCTAATGCCTTTGGATTTGAAATAAAGTTCCTTCTCTTTCCTCTGAAATTTTCTTTTTTAATATTACTATAGATGTCTGAATGCTTATTTTCCTGATCCTGTAATTTTGTCCCCATCATAAGTAGGTTTCATCTTTAAGAATTTGCCTCTGCTCTCTACTTTTTGTCTATCTTTCTATATGCCTCTTTTCCTTTTCTTGGTTTGCTTGATTGGTGACTCTCTGCCTTGGTAAGCTAGATCCTGTGGGTTACCTCTCCTCCCATTGTTCTGATACTGTAAGACTTTTTTCCCTATCACGATAAGTTTTAGCTTTTACTTGTGTGGTACATTTTATTTGCAATACGGTGAAGATATTATAGAATTTCCTTTTAAAGAAGATAGTAGCATTTCTATCTTTATATTATGTTCGTTAACTGTGGTCCTTGTAGTTTGATTTTGTGTTTTACTTCTCAATGACTAACCAAGCGTTAATCCCAATCTAGTTTGAGTTGGCATGGATTATTTTTTACCATTCCATTCCGTTTTAGGTATAACTCTCGTATAGCTCAACATCTTGTTGTTTTGACTTGTTTGACTTTATTCATGTTGTGGCTTTAGAGCTTTTGTTTGTTCGACTTTGCCATAAGCAATTGTGTGGGAGACTTGGTGTTGAAAATAAGAGAGAATTTCGGTCTCGAGATATGGTCTCCAAGTATGCGATGCATTTGTAAATGGAAATCTATAAGAGAGCTGTGGCAACTCGAGTGTGGACTTATGGCAGGCTGTGCTGCTGCTGTCATAATCACAGAACTTTGCTAGAAAAACTATTTGTTGTTATTGGCAACTTGGGCATATGTTAATACTACGATGAGGCCAAATCCGTTGATACACTTATTATGTAGTTGTTAGTTTGTATCTTATAGGTTTAAAGGAGTAATGGGTCTGAAGGCTGGACTACAAGTATTCGTAAACGAATCAAAATAGATACGACTTTTCCAAAACCGAAAGAGAAAACGGAATATAAATGTTCAAAAAACAATGTTTATACACAATTAGATACACAAAAATAGAGACAGAGGGGAGATAACTCAACACCGAATAGAGAAGGAACGTCTTCAGGCTCTCTACTTGGTTTAATCCATCTACCATATTTATTTAGGACGAGCCCCTTGTATGGCGAGAGGTACCAAGACTTCGGTATTTTTAACTCCTCTATCAGCATATCACAACTTTTGTTCACCAATGCCAAATCTCTTCCAGCACTCCATTGGAACTTTGCTTTCTTCCCCACATAACCATTCAGGAGATGAAGGTATACCTCTAAATTATGACATGCTCTCAAGTTAGCTTTACACTTCAAAAAGGGTGATGCAGACAGATCAAGTTTCAATACGTCTCCTACATGTCTGTAAGTCGACAAAAACCTTCCAGTGATTATGCCAAAAGTCTTGAGGATCTCCTCACTAAAAATGCCCGGTAATTTTGGCACTATATCTTGCTTGATAACGACTCATAAGGTTTTAACTCTTGATAACGACTCTGTGTTCTTTTTTCTAATGCTTACTGCATGATTTGTACTTAGATATGTAATAGGTTGAAAGAGGCTCACATTGTTGAGGAATTTGAAGCAAAAGTAAATGAAAAGGTGTGTAATTAGGTTACAGGAAGTGTTTCTATCTTGTTGCTTGTTAGAAAGTTATAGTTCTGATTTTCAGTTGTGATGCTTATGCTTTGGCAGGTTGTGCGCTGCCTACTCCTGTTGAAAGAATTTTCTACGGAGAATTTTGAACAAGTGATCAAGTGTGGAAAGAGGTCTCAACAAAATGATCAACTAGTAGAACTTGCTATTAAGCATCAGATTTATGACACGGTTGATGCTAAAGGAACTGAAGGAGCTATCTTTATGGAGGTATGCGTTGGTTCTTATATTTCCTTTGTCAATTCTAATGCCTTTGAATTTGAAATAAAGTTCTTTCTCTTTCCTCTGAAATTTTCTTTTTTAATTATTACTGTAGATGTTCGAATGCTTATTTTCCTGATCATGTAATTTTGTTCCCATCACAAGGAAGTTTCATCTTTAAGAATTTGCCTCTACTCTCTACTTTTTGTCTGTCTTTCTATATGCCTCTTTTCCTTTTCCTAGTTTGCTTGATTGCTGACTCTCTGCCTTGGTAAGCTAGATCCTGTAGGTTACCTCTCCTCCTATTGTTCTGATCCTGTAAGACTTTTTTCCCTATCACGATGAGTTTTAACTTTTACTTGTGTGGTACATTTTATTTGCAATACGGTGAAGATATTATAGAATTTCCTTTTAAGAAAGTTAGTAGCATTTCTATCTTTATATTATGTTCGTTAGTTGTGGTCCTTGTAGTTTGATTTTGTGTTTTACTTCTCAATGACTAACTAAGCATTAATCTCAATGTAGCTTGAGTTGGCATGGATTCTTTTTTACCATTCTTTTCCGTTTTAGGTATAACTCTCGTATAGCTCAACATCTTGTTGTTTTGACTCGTTTGACTTTATTCATGCTGTGGCTTTAAAGCTTTTGTCTATTCGACTTTTCCATAAGCAAGTGTGTGGGACACTTGGTGTTGAAAATAAGAGAGATTTTCGGTCTCGAGATATGGTCTCCAAGTATGCGATGCATTTGTAAAAGGAAATCTATAAGAGAGCTGTGGCAACTCGAGTGTGGACTTATGGCAGGCTGCTGTGCTGCTGCTGTCATAATCACAGAACTTTGCTAGAAAAAAAACTATTTGTCACTATTGGCAACTTGGGCATATGTTAATACTACGATGAGGCCAAATCCGTTAATACACTTATTATGTAGTTGTCAGTTTGTATCTTATAGGTTTAAAGGGGTAATAGGTCTAAAGGCTGGACTACAAGTATTCATAAACGAATCAAAATAGATACGACTTTTTCAAAACCGAAAGAGAAAACGGAATATAAATATTCAAAAAACAATGTTTATAGACAATTAAATACACAGAAATAGAGACAGAGGGGAGATAACTCAGCACCAAATGGAGAAGGAACATCTTCAGGCTCTCTACTTGGTTTAATCCATCTACCATATTTATTCATGACGAGCCCCTTATATTGCGAGAAGTACCAATACTTTGGTATTTTTAACTCCTCTATCAGCATATCACAACTTTTGTTCACCAATGCCAGATCTCTTCCAGCACTCCATTGGAACTTTTTTGCTTTCTTCCCCACATATCCATTCAGGAGATGGAGGTATATCTCTAAATTATGACATGCTCTCAGGTTAGCTTTACGCTTCAAAAAAGGGTGATGCAGATAGATCGAGCTTCAATACGGCTCCTACATGTCTGTAAGTCGACAAGAACCTTCCAGTGATTGTGCCAAAAGTCTTGAGAATCTCCTCACTGAAAATGCCTGGTAATTTTTGGCACTATATCTTTTCTTGATAAACGACTCGTAAGGTTTTAACTCTTAGTTCGTCGAGCCTTCGCTTGAAGGGCAAGTTCCCAAACCTTGGTGCGCCAAAAGTAATGACACTGATTTGAAGATCAGGAATGTAAGTAGCTGCCTCGTAAGCATTTAGGAGTGCTAATGCACCCCCTAAACTGTGACCTGTGACTGTCAAGCTAACCTCACGATCACCTTGCTCCAAATAGAAGTTGACTAGTCTTACAACTTCTTGCATAACTTGTTCAGAGGCACTCAGCTTGTTATACCTAATAAGCGCACCCCTTGACTTGTACATGCTAAGAAATCCACACTCAACCCTAACATCAGGGTTGTCATCAATAGGCTCCTTTAAGGCCTTGACATTGGACAGCCACTCTGACGGTGCCACGGTACCTCGCCAAGCTACAACTATGTCTCTTTGCCCAATCCTTCCGGATTCATCATCGTTGCTGACTACAATGTAACCCATCCAATTGGAGTCGTTGCTCAAAGTACGACTAGACCTCTTGAGCCATTTAGGTAGGTGGACATGAGACATTGCATAAAAGTACTTAGTCACCTCATAACCATGATGAGTAAGGCCTAATTCTTGAAAAAGCTTGCTCTTGTTATACCGGCAGCTTCCGCAGTATTTAGACAAAGGATCAAAATCAAAGGAATCATAAGTTGCTTGGGCAAATTCCCCATATTTGAGAATTTCCCGTCGAAGCCACGAAGGCAAAGGGTCTAGAACGCCTTCCCAGTTACACGAACTAGAAAACTCTCGCCACTGTGCTGATATATCCTCCTTTTGAGAAAACGTAGATTGTCCATCGTCAATGAAATCCTTCTCTGTATTCGGCTGTCTCATCAACTGTTCCAAAGACTTGTGGGAACGGCAGCCATTGTCCTTTGCACTGGCAGGCTTAGCAGCAGCAACGACTTCTTCATTTGTTTTGACCGTGTTCGTGGGCAGCATGCGGTTCAATAACAATTTCTTCATCTTGTTAGCAATAAGTAAACACAACAAAATCGCAACGACAACTTCTCCAGGCAGAGAAAAAGAGTAGAGACCAAGATTACTTATAAAGTGGGGCGCAGGGTTTGATATAGAATTTTAAATGACATCCTAATCAGCAACGGATTTTAGAATTCCTACTCAAAACAGAATTTACTTATATCAGTAAAATCTTTATTTATTGTTTTAACCTTTTTTTTTTATATGGACTCACATCAAATTTCAATGCTGGATTTACTTCCCAAATAGCCATTGTTATATGGGGCATGTTTGGTTTAAAACGGAAGTCCTTAGTTCTCAATAGGACATGATTGGTTACATGTGGACAACTTTAATGAGCATTTGGTAGACTCAGATGGCTTATGGTGCTTGGTGGACAAATCGAATTAGTTCTGATCAACTAATCTGTAGAAAAATTTCGGGCTACTCGTTTAGTTTTCTTTGCCCAATAACGGTGGATGTGACGCATTATAATTGTTTATCTCAACATAGAATCGTGTTTAACTGACTAGATTCAATTCTTTCAAATTGATATTACCTGAAAAAACGATGGCGTGTAATTCATTAAGGCATACGAAAAATTAAAATCATTTTAATAAAAAAAAATATCGATGATCTAGATTAATTTAAAATTCAATTAATTCAAAACTTGGACGATAACTCAATTTAAAAGATTTGAAACTCTACTGACTCAAATTTGTACAATTTAAAACGCCCAACAGGATCAAAAATTTTAATTTGCTCTTGCAAATGTCTTTAATTTTTGATAATTTTTTATTTCTTAATCAAGTTGATGATTTTTATTATTTATTCTTGCAACAATTATTTGATATTCTAGAAAGTTAGAAGGTCTTAACGGTTGTAATTATAAATGAGTAGATTTCTTCTACTGTCTTAATATTAACAAAGGTTCAAATCCCTTAAATAATCTTTGGGAGAGAGATTGTTAATTAAATTTATTAGTGTTTTTGGAACATGGGTTTAATAGTCTGGCTTGTAGTGCTTATAACGAGTGTAACTCTTCAATGTTAGATATGACTCTAAAAATAATTTAAGAAAATATTCGGTAGTTACAATATTTAGTAATAAATTATCTCAATTTTTAATTTCAAATTTTAAGTTTAATTTTTAGTTTCTACAAAAATAAAAGAATTTTTAATTAATAAAATAAAATTACTTATTCACCAACAATAATTGTGTCAGTGTTGGGGTCTGTCCTTTGCGCTGCTTTCGGGGCTTCTTCTTTGTATTTGGTTTAGCTAATCAGGCCCCCTGGTTCCCCCATGGGTCCTCTAATACACGGTTTTATCAATAAAATTCTTTTTCAGAGGTAGCGTGTATATATAAACACACACTTTCTCGTTTTTTTTTTTTAATATAACAAATTAATAATTTTTTTAACTGCACATTTTTTTATTTTAGTTGAATTTCACTTAAAATTTTTTTTTTTTTTCTCACATATATAAATAAATAAATTTAATTCAATTTTTTTAGATAAATTAAATTACAAATCTTCATAATACATACGACCACTTAGAGTAGCTATTCATAATTTTTTGAGCGAAATTTTTTCTGGGTGTTTTACCAACCAATTTGCCTAATAATTTGTGTATGGTTCCGTTGTTGAATGTGAAATTGATTGTATTTGCTAAGCTCCTACTCGTACTAAAACTCCACTTCATGCGGCAGAATCAAAATCACCTTTCATGCGTGTAACACGCCCTTACAAGTTTAGAGTATCCAGATATGATTTTCACTAGTTTAATCGTCGCCGGAGCTCTCTCAACAAGCAAGCATGGTTCTGGGGACCTCTTCCTCAATTGTTGTCTCTATGTTTTTTTTTTATTTTTACAATCCCTTTTTCCATCTCCTTGTCACCCACAAGCACCATCCATGGGATTCTCGACTCTCTGGCACGATCAATGTGCTTGCTGAATCTTGTGCTGACAACATATTCTGCTTTCAATCTCGCATTCCAAAGTTCGCTAACAACCTCCGCAGCTAGACAGAGTTTACTTTTATCCCCCAAAATGCTCAACAGAACCTGTGTTTCAGTCGGACGGGCTGTTTGCTTTCGATCCTTCTGAAGTTGCTCCATTATGGTAAACACACGTTCGATGCCAAGACTAACTCCAACAGCTGGAACCTGCTTCGTGCCAAACATTCCTATAAGGTTGTCATAACGCCCACCAGCAGCAAGTGAACCAACCTGTAAAACAAATAACTCATGAACATAACATTAAGTTAATAATGCAACTGCTGATGGATCGCCCACTATTATAAAAATATAGATAGTAAGGGGCAGAACTGTTGTTCACTGGAGTGCCAGAGTGTAGAGGTTATTCCCATCATTGAAGTCAAAGTGTGGTACTGAGCCCTTCTAATGAGAAAAAAGTGCTTAGTTTCGTTGGAAAAAACAGTGCAGGTCATATTAACTTTTTCCATCTCATACCAAGAAGTAACAATGACCTGCATGGTCAGACATTCTGACTTGTACTCATTGGTCGCATTTTTTCTTTTCATTTTTTTTTTTGGGGGGGGGGGGGGGGGGGGGGGGTTGGGAGTATTAACTAGCAATATGATTATTCAAGAGAGAACATGAAACAAGCACTAAGCAGAGCACACTTGCAATGTGATAACCAGTCCATTCCATTGCCTTGCCATCCCAAGCCAATGTAACCCCTGATGATGTAGTGTACTACAATAAAACTACACAAACTGAAGCTTTATCCTTGATTTGATTTGATTTCCAACACATGCCAATCCAAAAATTATAGGCTAAAAGTGGCTCATCAAAGAACTGTTAAAAGTCAACAAGTTAATACAACTATAAGGTATAACCTGCCTTCTAAGAGCCCATTACAGAGTGCATAAACTTAACTGCAATGAGATGACAGACTTCGGATATAAATGATGTTCTAGGTAGGTTACACTAAAAGTTTTAGTCTTGGAGATCCTGTTTTATAAAATTAAAAGGGAACTCCTCCCAACAATTAATAAAAATAAAAGTCATCATTGACCAAGTGTTTGAAAAAAATTATAAAAAAAAAAAAAAAAGAACCTCCTCACCAGAAATGATTCTTGAAATGCTGAACCACCGTTGCCTAGGGGAAATCTCCAGGCAATTTCCAAAATCAAAGAAAGAAAACCAAAGCAAATTGATACCATAACTTGCGGCTTGAAAATTGACACAATCCAAACAGACGTTGGTCATATAACAATTCTTATGCTCAGTGAGGTTTATTATTATACCATTTTCTCTGATACCATCCTTAATGTTTGTCAGTATGAAAAATCAAAATAGCATGATAATCTCCCCCTCCATCTCTTCCTCAACCACTTGTGGGATTGTGAGCATCTTTGCCCCACATCATCCATGGTGATATATAAGGACCAAGTCTTTGTCTTTACGATAAATTCAGGGCAGTTAAATTGATCAGAGAACAACCATTCCACCAATTCCACCATCGAAAGACCATGTCACTGCTACCTGCCTACTCCCTGCCAGTACAATGCTGACAACAGCAATATACTTCACCAGGACACCAAGCAATAATTTGTTTTCTTGGTGAAAACAAATTAAATTACAAGGAAATCACTAGACTCCCAAGCAATAACGCCAGGATGAAGATTCACGACAGAAACTATGTCTATACCAAACTAAACAAAAAAAATAAACAAATTCCATCTAACCCAACAATGGGGACCCGATTTGGTCATCCCTGTCAATACAGAGATGAAAAGCAATGCTGAAAATGCATACCAGTTACAATTAACCAACAGATATAAAAAATTAGTCCTATCATTTGAAAACATAGTTTTGCCTGAAAACACTAAATCCAGACAAAGTTGTTTCCTCAAGGAATCAAAGATGGAGCACTACTGTTTATCCAAACAACATGAATGAAAAACCAATTAAAGCAGAGATAACAAGACAGGGAGGGGCCAAATTGTAGAATGATATTATTATAAACATATGCAATGTCAAGACATAAATCAATATATTCCATTGGCCAAGAAGCATAACAGATTCAAACAGTTAAAAAGAACATAGTGTGGAAAGGGGATATGAAGACAATGAAGTCACAATGGGTAGACATAATTAGTGCTTGAGGAATCTCATCTCTGCAATTGATCTTCGTAAGAGACATAAATGTTTCTAGACAGGATTCCAATGTCCATTATGCAATTAACCAAAGAACTAACAGGAATTGACTCATCATTCATATTATTCCATCATGTGCGCTAAAAGAACTCTGCTTACAGAGCCAGTGCACCTTTACCAAAAACATAATTGACTGAGATTGTCTCAACAAAGCCATAATCCCAAAATTAATTGGGGTCCAGTCATTCAAATCCTTCCTAATCAAAGACTCCCACTTTTGGTCTCCCAATTCCAATCTGCTCCTCATTTAATAGGCTTTGGTCACCCCTTTTAGCAGCACATTTTTAGATAACTATAAAGCAAAAATTATCCAAGTACATCTTGGCCAAGGCACTTTGTAAAAAATTTAAAGGCACCACACCAACCTGAGTATTACATTCTTGTCCTAAAACAAACATGCATAAATTACAGGCTCCAATTTTATCAATTATAAATCAAATTATATGCCAAAATTTATCTACAGCTTCTGTAAGCAGCAAGTGTAGGACAGTTATGCATCCCAAGTACAGGGTTTGTCTTCCCTTTTTCACTACTACAAATTTTTAAAGCCTATAATTTTATATCCAAAACAGTTCAGGAAAAAAAAAAAGAAGAAGAAGAAGGAGAAGCATGTTACTGTGTGCCTAATTACTCTCCCATCAACATTCACACTTCAAGTCGCTCAGATAAAAAACCAATTTATCCCAAGAAACCCCCGACATCATAATACTTAATAATGAAGCAGCCCCAATAATTTAATCAACAAATGATCAACATGTATATGCTATGCAATTACTTCAAAACAAAGAAATCTCAACATCACATTGGGTGGCATCAAATAGATCATTACCTGCATAGTCCCAACAGCTTCAAAATATCACCCCAGTGTAATAATCCAGCCCCCTTGCAAGGCTCAGATCAAAAACCACTCTATTAATGCACTTGGACTTGTGAAGAGCTTCAAACAATATCTCCAAATCATCCAAGGCATGTTTAGAAGAAGCATTGTCGAGAAAGCTGCTGCCTTTCTGCTTAAGCCTTGATAATAATTCCTTTGGTGGTCCCTTTTGCTTCACAAAGCTGCCAATCCTGTCTGCTGTTTCACCATTCAACCCCTTCTCCTCCACCTGTAACAATTTGGAAGTAACACATCACCAACAAGATAAGTCATCAATAAAAACAAAACAAAGAATTGCTACACAGAAAAAATTCGATGCAAAAAAATTGGTGCAAAGCACCCAAAAAAAACAGAAAAACAAAAAAAAATCCCAAGAGCCAACACCCTTTACCAGAAGTCCAGACATCCAGCATCATTTACGGTAAGTAATGTAAAATCGTAAGTGCCAACATTAATTTGACAACACAATGCCACAGATAACAATAGAAAAATTATCAAAATTATCATTTTGCTATTCAATTTTCCAGCATGCCAAACACATGACCTGTTCTCATGGCTTATGCACCTTTTTGACATCTCAAATTAAACCTCTTCTTTTCCACCTAGAATACGTTACAAGAAACACATGGCACTGACGAGAAAATGGAGGTAGCTAATTAACAACACAATAGAGAAAATGATGGATTCTCTATATTTTCATATAGCATGTATCATAAATTAAAATTCTAGTGCAAAAACCCATCGACATAATGACATAATGACTATGCCAAGCAAATAGTCAGACCCAAAGGACAATCATAGGCCCATATTTGTGCTATTATATCAACAAAATTATGCCAGCTATTGCATGAAATTTTAAGCAGTATGTAAAGAACCAATTTATCAGGATATATTGTGCAATCCCAGTAAAGGAGAAAGAAGGTGCTACATATAAACAGAAAGCACAGCCAAACCAATTAAAGATGCACCAACTAGCTTTTCGGTTTGATAGTCTCAGTTTTGCCAGCATTGATTCTAAATTGAATCGTGGGTATAACTGGGTTTCTTAACTTAGATGTCGTTTTCTTTCCTATACTACAAGAAATCAATCTATTCTGGATCCAATGGAAATCATACAGACTGATGTGTCACATTCTCTTCCCAATCACATGCCATTGTGTATGAGCATGCAGAACAAATCAGTTTTACCGGTCAAAGCATGGTTTCTGTGTGCTGTCCAGTTTCAATATGCTCTTACCATTTCCTTTTTAACCTGCTCAAATGTTTGCTTGTCTAGTTTGTCAATACTTGAACATATAGCACGAAATTTCTCAGGTGGCACTCCACAAATTTCAAACATTCCATCCAGTAACTTGCGATGATTTAATTTAACCTGTCAAAAAACAAGTCAAAACAATAAGCACTTCAGCCAGCACTGGCAATTGCTTGATCATCAAATTTAGCCACTAAAAAGACAAAAGCACAAATTTAGCTGCTAAGAATAGAGGAGTTTAAGATCCAATTGACAGCATACCATTCAAATTCAGCTACTTAGGAAACTTGAGTTCAAAAGTCAGTTGAAAGAATCCATATTATTTTAGCAGATGCCGAGTTAAAATAAGTTATGAGTCAAACACTCAGGATAAAGTTTAATGATGTCACAAATTAGCTTGGGTGCAACAACCAAAGGTAACCTCATGGGCCCATTTTAAAAAAAAAGCAGTTAAATCTTTGAATATAAAAATAAGGCTATATTCATTGGATCTTTTCACTCTATTTCACTTTCAGATTCCACAGCTCAGCATTCATGCCTTTGAATAGTTGCTACATTTATCGATGTAGGAAAGCCAAAGATAAATTTATGGGTGACAGAGCTTTAAAGTTTATTAGAGTCCAAAAAGTTGAAACTTTGAGTTTAAATCATGGAATTTGGATCATTATAGTGAAGAGACTAAGAACAACCAAAATTGAAAGAAACTATAAATGTCACACTGATATGGATGAAGAGTTAGCAGCAAAACACCAATAGGATCTCTGAACGGATTTTAGGAGCCATTCCTAGGGAAAGAGGGCACCACACCACCACCTTCTAGGTGAAAATTACCAATATCCAGAAAACTCATCCAGTAACTTCATGCATGGCATGCTCCTGCAGACTTTGAAAGAGTTGCTTTTAGCTGAAACTTCTCAAACAAGTAGTCATTGAGTCAGTTACTAAAGTCAGTGGCATTATAGGGGCATTAGGCAAAGGTGTCAAGAATGCAGTTTTAGCCAACTTTACTGTCAGGAAGCATTTCAATACTTGAGCCATTCTTAACAACAAAGCAAGATGAAATTAACTAGATAGGCCAGATTTCAACTCTATTTTGGATATTAGCAGGCACCCTCTTAGGAGGCTTTTGCTTCTTGGGCTGCCAGAATTCCATGAAAATCCAAAGGCAACAGCTGCTAAAGGTGTGAACTGAAAGTAGCTCTTCCAAAGTCTGCTCAGAAGGGGATCATTGCCCCTTCAACTTATCTAATCCATGATTGCATGATCCATTTACTTGCATTTCCCATGCTTCAACATAAACAATTGTATCACTTTACCTTATGCTTTGGACTTTTATTAATTTCAGTTAAATCAATGCATAGCCTTCTTTAATGTTTCTTAGATGTAGCCATGTCTTAGTGAACTTCCTTTGTGGGATCATTCTGCAGGTATACTATATTAGAATGAACAACCTATAGCTACCCAAGCACACCCTCGATTGAGCAGCTTAAGGCTTTTTTTTGCTAAGGATTTACATATTTTTGAGTGCCTGCACACACACACACACATATTATCTCTGATTTTTATGCTTGCTATTCTTCTTTGTGAACTGACAAAAGCCCAAAATCTAAGTTTGTAACTCAAATTTTTTGTAGGTTTTCTGCTGGGGACTAGGCAAACAAATTTTGGAGACAAAAGATGGTGGAAACACATGGATTCCTCGTTCAATACCCTCAGCTGAAGAAGAAGATTTCAATTATAGATTTAATTCCATTAGCTTCAAAGGGAAGGAAGGTTGGATTGTTGGAAAGCCTGCAATTTTGTTGTACACCTCAGATGCTGGGGAAAGCTGGGAGAGGATACCACTAAGTGCTCAGCTTCCTGGAGATATGGTAGCTTTTTTTTTTTTTTTTTTTAAATGCCTGATGTATGCAAATTGAAGGTTTGAAATATGATATTTATTAGTGTGCTTTGCTCTAAATGGACGTCAAAGAGAAGAGAAGCTTTTAGAATAAGGGCCTTTTAGAGTATATTCTTCTCCTTATTTTTACCTTTTCAGAAGAGGGAAAGTAACTGCTCATTATGTGCTTGGATTTTTTGACATTTGAGGTTTGACTTTCTCAGTGTAAAACCTACTAGTGTGTTAGAAACACATTAGCAATGTTATTGGTCCAAATTTTTATGTCTAGTCTCAGGTAATAATCTGGGTCCCTTTTTGTGCCTCACAGACAATTAAGACCTCTTTTATGGTTGTTGCAGATGTAGGAAGAGCCAAGTAGCTAATAAATGCTGTAACTTCTGCAGGTATATATTAAGGCAACTGGAGAAAAAAGTGCAGAAATGGTGACTGACCAAGGAGCAATTTATGTTACCTCAAATAGAGGATTAAACTGGAGGGCTGCAGCCCAGGAGACCGTGTCAGCAACACTTAATAGGTAGTTTCTTCTCTGCTAAATGCTAATCTATTTGCTATTGGAGAAATGCTTTATATGGCTATGCTTTGCTGTAGGAAAACATTTTTGAGTTTGCTAAGAAACCTGACTATTGACATTTCTCTTATGAGCTTGCTATTCTTTTCTGGTTGCTTACATGCATTTTATGTTACATCTAAATAATTTATCTTTATTTTAATTAATTAATTAATTAATATTTTTTTTTGCTTCTTCTTATGAAATTTTAAAGAGTATTTCCTTTTCTTCCAGGAGTTATATATTATGTTTGCTTTCAAATTAAGCTGAGCTGTTCCATCTAAATTAAGTTTGACTGTGTTACAATTGGTTTGAAAACTAATTTAGGGTCCATATGGGGAGCTAGTTTCTTCTATTTCTTTTCTTGTTGCATTGGTCTAAAATGGTTCTCTACCAGAAAGAATTCAGTTCAGACATAACCATCCAGAAGTTGATTACTTTCTGCAGTAATGGAAAATTTTATACTTCAAAAGGCTGTGGTCTTCAATCAGGCAAGATATTGATGTGCATTCATTGCTTTTGAAGAACAGTTTCCAGTGGCATTAGTGGTGCAAGCTAGTACACAGGAACATTTAATACTGTGAATCGCTCACCAGATGGAAGATATGTTGCCGTCTCAAGCCGTGGAAACTTTTATCTGACATGGGAACCTGGCCAGGTGAGGTAGCTTCTCTGTTGGCGTCCATTATTCTTATTGGTACTTCTTTTGGCTATATATGCAGGAAGTATCCTCTGCTTCATGTTTGCACTAAGTTTTAATCATCTGGTTTTGGACCAAGTGATCCTTTTTAATGCATTAAAAATGTGGTGGCCCTTTGAAAAAAAGATGTTGGTGCAGCAAATTGGCCATAGTTCATGAAACCATCAGCAAGGTTTTCACTGTCTCTGTTTTTACTTATGGTGAAATAAATCTTGTATATTAGATATTAGATATTACTAATGCAGACATCTAAGTGTTCTACTTTTAAATTACATTAATGTACACTGTAGAAACTCTTAATACCTGCATTTTGTTGCTTTCATCTGTTCAATTTATTTGTTTGCCTTTTCTCCTCTCCTTGTATTGCCTTCCCTGTTTTTGGATAAGGTGATCTTATATTTGACTTTTTTTATTGTATAATATTTACCTCTGTAAAGAGCTTCATATATCAGCAGTATATTTGGCTCATTTGTTGTCTTCTGTCAAAGACTTGCATATATCTTAACAGTGATTCATTAATTTATACTATCTGCAGGCATTCTGGCAGCCACATAATAGAGCAGTTGCAAGAAGAATTCAGAACATGGGATGGAGGGCAGATGGTGGTCTTTGGCTTCTTGTTCGTGGAGGGGGACTTTATCTCAGCAAAGGCACAGGAGTAAGTAAACATGACAATAAGTCCTTTTATCCAAATATTTGACATAATGACAAAAAATTACCTGCAATTCACGCCTGTAATAAAATTGAATTGCTTTCAGGAAAAAGAGCTCTTGTGTCTCTAGACCAATATTTTATGACAAATCCAAAATTAAAATCTCAGCCAAAATAGCCACTATATGCATTGTATATACCCGTATAGTAAGGCTAAAATAATATAGTGTGTTAATCAGTAGTAGCAAATCTAGCAAGATAGTTGTTCTTAAAAACCTATTTGCTCTCGCATGTTCCATAGAGCAAAAATGTTAATTTCTGCTGGGTGCCATTGTTTCTTACAGTTTGAAACAGTTTTGGTAGACTACTTTAGATAGTTGTCATTGTTATCTAATGTGCATATAAACTTCTGCACAGAATGGGGTGTCTTCCAGTGTAAATGCATTTTCAAGATATAATAGGACATTGAGATGTTGTGTGAACGTTGCTCCTAGAATTTTGTTTTCACCTTTACCCTGGAATTTTAGTTTTCTTGTTATTCATTTATTTATTTATTTGAATTTGATTTCTTCTTGTATTTTTGTTTTTCCTACAGTATAAACTGATTTTATGCACAAAAAAAAAAAATACATACACATATACATGGATATGCACTAGTGCATACTTATATTCTGTCAACCGCAGCCCCTTGTCTATTTCCATTATTATACTTGGTATCTGCTTGATATTTTATTCTTCTGAAGCATTGAAGTGAAAACTTCTTTAACCTTGCAGATAACAGAGGAATTTGAGGAAGTTCCAGTGCAAAGTAGGGGCTTTGGGATCCTTGATGTGGGGTATCGTTCAGAGGTAAAAGGTTTTGACATGAATATGGCCCTTGAATGTCTTATTTGGCGATGATAATTCATTTCTCCCTCACAATAGTTTCGGTGGATTAATGGCCTTGACGTGTGGTGGTGACATAAGAACTGTGTGGTATAGATTAGAAAGCATCTGTCACATCATTTTGATGACAAAACATTTGTATACTAGTTCCCTATAAGAAGAAACCACCATACATTGACTTTGCTTTTGTTTTCATTTGCAAAGCAATTATGCTTCGTGGGCCATTGACACAAAAGCAGCCTTTTCATGTTTTGTACATGATATCCAAGGCAAGTAAGTCTATCTGGATAATTAACAACGATCAACAAATGCAATTGAGCAGGCTTAGTTATTGAGAGGTATGTCTCAGGCATAAGGCACACCTAGGCCATATTGTTGGTGCCTTCACCACCTCCCTTGAGGCTTGGTCACCGAGGCACAAATTCTTTCTACACCACTCACCAATAATTCTCGCATCAGGCTCAAATTCTCAATAACCTTTACGTACTAATAAAATTCGGTCTAACAACCAAGAACATATGTGCACATAATAAAGATGATATTTTTAGCTCTATTCTTTTGACAGTGATTCTATGCCGATTTCCCTAGGAGAAATCAATGTCATTTATACAAATGTCTCCTAATTGTTTCCATTTCTTTCGCCAACATGAAATTGCTCTCTACATTTGCTTTAGCTGCATCACTGCAAACCCTTTTTAGTCCCGTTTTAATTTCTTTTTTTCATTTCTCCCATACTAGATTACCACTGTAAAATGCCAAATGGGAGTTTGATAGTCAAGAAATAGCAATGTCAAATGGTTCAGGTCTTGTCATGAAAGTTTTGATACTGTGTCAAGAAAGTATTTAATTCAAAAGTTTAATTTGTCAGGTAAGATCCAAGAATAGATCATATATTTAACTCGATCAACTACTTTAGCATAAAAAAGTGAATACTTTTATGTAGAATCGATAAGATTGGAAAGAAGCAGCATTTAACTTGGGCAAGAGGTCCAATCTAGCAGATCTTCGCTTGATTTATATTAAGGGAGGCTTGCCACATTCGTAGCTGCATTGCTGAAGTGATGGAAGCTGACTTTTTGGCACCTGTTAAGAGTGGGGAGTTGAACGTGTGTGATTGATTCACTAAACTGGAAATGAAGCCAATCAGCCTTTGGTCTCTTGATTGGCTTTTCTGATAGCCAGTAGGTCATGGTTGGTCTTCTGATTTAATGGTTGATCAGTTTTTTTGTATACACTCTCCTTTTGGATTAGGAGTGCACATTCTAGTGAGCTTCAAAATTTAATATGGCCCCTTTGTCTTAGTTTCTATGTTTTATGCTCTTTGATGGTTTCTTGTGCAGGAAGAAGCCTGGGCAGCAGGGGGCAGTGGGGTTCTGTTGAGAACAACAAATGGTGGCAAGACTTGGAGCCGTGATAAAGCAGTTGACAATATTGCTGCAAATCTCTACTCAGTGAAGTGAGTGATTATAGTGAGAGCTATATGGCTAATTTTTATGTCCTTGTTTGACTGACAAGTTCTTAACAGGAGAAGATAGGAAAGTCGATGATTAAGCATATGGAGAAAATGCTAAGAAAATGTTTGGAAGTTGCAGGATTTCTTTATGGATCAGTCTGTCCACCAAACACAAAAGCAATAATAACCGCCCAATACTTGGCGAGACAATGCTTTTACAAGGCACTGGTACTGATGATTTCTGTTTTTCAGGTTTATCAATGGTGGAAAGGGATTTGTGCTAGGAAATGATGGGGTTTTGCTTCGGTATCTTGGATAGCTTTGCTGCCGTATATGGTAGGGTAAGTTCTTCGTTCCCTCCTCTGGATGTAATTTGTAACGTCATGTTATTGGGGTCCTTCCATTTGTTTATAAAATCGGGTGGAGGGGGAGCCTGTATAAGCGTGCGAGTGAATGAGTTAGGAAACAATTGTGGATTTTGGCCCAGCCATAACATGGGGAAGATGCATCTCAACCGGTGATATCAACTTTGCAGAATTTGCAAGGCTGCAGGATGTCGTGCATTTGGCTCTCTAAACATGGAAACAAAAGCTTAATGTGCTTAGTGGTGTGTAATTCCCATGGAGGATAAACGCTATGTTAACCAAGAGGGCCAAAGATCAACTAGTAAACATATAAATGCGTTTAACCTACAAGTTGATCAGTAAGATATTGGAATATGATCCTACTTTCTTCCGGACTATTGTTAGTCTTGCTAACTGTATTTTGTGCTACTCTGATGGCTTTGAAATTATCTCTTTGCTTTTCTTTCTTCTATTTTTTTTGTTTTTTTTCTTTGCAGTACGATAGCTATTTCCTTCTTGACCAGAAGGTTTAAAATGCGCATCATGAGCTTTACTGTTGTTCCAGTCATTTTTGGTCATTGCAGCTAAATGCAATCGTAATTGCGTGCAATGTGACTGCAATTTTTGGGTTATGCACCACAATTGCTGATGTGATGCATGTAAAATAGATGCCTAAGACTACTGTCCACCTGGATTTTTTAGCGACCACCAGTTTAGGAGCTTGTTTGTTCCTGTTACAATTAATATGACTAGTTTTAACCTTATGATCTTTCTAATGATTTATACAATTTGTATGGGGCAGCCTTATAGTTCTAAGCGACGAAGCTAATATCTTTAGCACATGCGGCAGCTAATGAGTCACAATTATGACAGAAAAAAATGTCTTTTCTGGTAAAATACTGGAAAATGCATATTATTCTTTTCTTTTTTTTTTCTGTGAGAAATCATGTAAGGTCTGTCACTTTGTCAAAATCTCACGATAGGCTAATGAGAGCATTTGTCAATTTATTTTACTCAAATTTAAGTATTAATTATTCCTTTTTAATATGGTACAAGAGTAAGAAAAGACTACAGAATTTCAAGGATACACTGGCAAACCAATATACTCAGTGTGGTTTGGCTCAGAAAGTGAAAGGCGGGCAGTTTTTGTGGACGTGTGAAGTGCATTGGATGTTTAAAGTGTGCTTTATTTGTAGAGAAGCCATTTGCTATTGAAACCGTTTATGGAAGAGCGAGGGTTATCGGACAATGGGCTGATCCAGAATGCAAAATTCAAGCAACCATAGAAACTTGTCCTATTGATTGTATCTCGTAAGACAGTAGTTTTCCTTAATCGCAGAATTAATTTTGTCTTCTAACTTACCAAGATAGAGGTTGGCTTCCAATTTGTTACTTGTTGGAAGGTTGGGTTCGTCTGTTTATGCAGCTGAGCTTGTTCAAATTCTAAGTTGTCAAACAAAGCAAACTAAAGTCTGTATGAAGGGACAAAATAAAATTCTTGTGAAACAACAATGTAGTGTCAGCTACAAGGATATCTATCCTATACTTCAGATGACACCTAATAAGACACATAAAAAAGACAGTTTGCTGCTATACCATCTTATATTGCAAAGACCATAATTTTTGTGAGTCATTCACTTAATCCAGCGTTAGTGTAGAAGACTGAAGAAAAGGAATCATGTTCTCATGCAGTGCTCCTCTAATAATGACGAAGGTTAAACCTAGAATGCCATGCATCAAGTGAAAAATTTCATGGATACATGTCTGGATATGTGCATTAAGTGCCAATGTTACTTCCACCACTTTGGTGGAAAATTTGAACTTAGCATCAATAAAACACCCCTCATATAAGTTACAAATGGTTGAATGATAATAAAGAAAGAAAGGTTGCATAATGGGTTAAATATATTTTATCATAAAGGTTAGAGGGTGTGGTACTCAACTATTTTTAAAATATATTTAAAAAATTATTATCATTAAATTTGTAAAGGATGAGTGAAAAACTGCATTTAAGATAAAATATATTATATGAACGGTTAGTAAGATCATTTGGCTTATCTAATACATTAAATACTTTCCTATTATTAATGAATTACATGCTTCATAAGTTTATTTGGTAGATTTGTTATGGTTTATTTTAATGACAACTTGATTTATGGTAGAATTCATAAAAGAGAACGTCGTTGGGCCACGAAGATGTCAGAATCCAGCGTTTCGACCATGCGGAAAAGCTCGGCTTGAAGATTACCGCTAACTAACATCTTAGGGATTGCTTCGCCGGCCTCCAGGATGCTTCTTCCTCCAAATTTCTCTGACCGTGATCGCCGCGCTCTCGACCACCTCCTTCCTGCAAGGTTCCATTCCTCCTAATACGCGCGCACGCACAAAACCGCACTTGTTCAGGTTTTGAGTTAGTGAACTACGGTCTACAGGACCAGTGGAATTACGCAGAGTTAACTGGGGAAAGATGTTGGTATTGAAGGAAACAACTTGTATTATGTATTGAGGACCCTTGAATGCCGAGGGTTGATTGTGAGACAACCTGTGGTTCTGAAGAAGTCCAAAGAAGCCGAGAATGGTTCGACTGTGACTACCAGCTATGCAAAGCATTTGGGTGTTCAACAGAGGTTTGAGATTGAAAAGTGTGCAGATGGTGAACAATATGGGGACACGACCGAAGATGGAGATGGTTTGCATGTGAGAGATTTTGCACCAGCTATGACAGCTATTTGTGATAAGCTTGAACAAGCCAATGACAAGGTGAATGTTTTGACTGAATAACGCCACGGGTAGTAACAGTTTAGGAAGACGATTTTTTTACTAATTGTCATTATGCATTTTATTGTGTGACATGTTGTCTTCGGACGAGCCTATTTGTAAGTTCAGTTGGACAGAGTTTGGATGCTATGTCATGTAGTGAAAATCTAAATGAGAGCATTAACATCCTCAATATCACTTTTTTTTATTTGCTGGCATTTCAAATTTGTGCAGGTTTTAGTTTTCATTTTATGCTGATTTTTTTAACTGTTATTGAAGTTGCTTGTTATATCAGACATCAAGAATGATCTAGGCTATAGGGGTAACGGACCTGCTGGACACAAATCTTGGAGCATTGTAAGTCCTATGTTGGTGTTTGAATGCAGCTCTGTTGGGAATCTGTGTTCTTTTTTCTAATGCTTACTGCATGATTTGTACTTAGATATGTAATAGGTTGAAAGAGGCTCACAATGTTGAGGAATTTGAAGCAAAAGTAAATGAAAAGGTGTGTAATTAGGTTATAGGAAGTGTTTCTATCTTGTTGCTTGTCAGAAAGTTATAGTTCTGATTTTCAGTTGTGATGCTTATGCTTTGGCAGGTCGTGCGCTGCCTACTCCTGTTGAAAGAATTTTCTACGGAGAATTTTGAACAAGTGATCAAGTGTGGAAAGAGGTCTCAACAAAATGATCAGCTGGTAGAACTTGCTATTAAGCATCAGATTTATGACACGGTTGATGCTAAAGGAACTGAAGGAGCTATCTTTATGGAGGTATGCGTTGGTTCTTATATTTCCTTTGTCAATTCTAATGCCTTTGAATTTGAAATAAAGTTCTTTCTCTTTCCTCTGAAATTTTCTTTTTTAATTATTACTGTAGATGTTTTGAATGCTTATTTTCCTGATCATGTAATTTTGTTCCCATCACAAGGAAGTTTCATCTTTAAGAATTTGCCCTCTACTCTCTACTTTTTGTCTGTCTTTCTATATGCCTCTTTTCCTTTTCCTAGTTTGCTTGATTGTTGACTCTCTCTGCCTTGGTAAGCTAGATCCTGTAGGTTACCTCTCCTCCCATTGTTCTGATCCTGTAAGACTTTTTTCCCTATCACGATGAGTTTTAACTTTTACTTGTGTGGTACATTTTATTTGCAATACGGTGAAGATATTATAGAATTTCCTTTTAAGAAAGTTAGTAGCATTTCTATCTTTATATTATGTTCGTTAGTTGTGGTCCTTGTAGTTTGATTTTGTGTTTTACTTCTCAATGACTAACTAAGCATTAATCTCAATCTAGCTTGAGTTGGTGTGGATTATTTTTTTACCATTCTTTTCCGTTTTAGGTATAACTCTCGTATAGCTCTCAATATCTTGTTGTTTTGACTCGTTTGACTTTATTCATGCTGTGGCTTTAAAGCTTTTGTCTATTCGACTTTTCCATAAGCAAGTGTGTGGGAGACTTGGTGTTGAAAATAAGAGAGATTTTCGGTCTCGAGATATGGTCTCCAAGTATGCGATGCATTTGTAAAAGGAAATCTATAAGAGAGCTGTGGCAACTTGAGATGTGCTGCTGCTACTGTCATAATCACAGAACTTTGCTAGAAAAACTATTTGTCACTATTGGCAACTTGGGTATATGTTAATACTACGATGAGGCCAAATCTGTTGATACACTTATTATGTAGTTGTCAGTTTGTATCTTATAGGTTTAAAGGGGTAATAGGTCTAAAGGCTGGACTACAAGTATTCATAAACGAATCAAAATAGATACGACTTTTTCAAAACCGAAAGAGAAAACGGAATATAAATATCAAAAAAAACAATGTTTATAGACAATTAGATACACAGAAATAGAGACAGAGAGGGGAGATAACTCAACACCAAATGGAGAAGGAACGTCTTCAGGCTCTCTACTTGGTTTAATCCATCTACCATATTTATTCACGACGAGCCCTTTATATTGCAAAAAAATACCAATATTTTGGTATTTTTAACTCTTCTATCAGCGTATCACAACTTTTGTTCACCAATGCCAGATCTCTTCCAGCACTCCATTGGAACTTTGCTTTCTTCCCCATATATCCATTCAGGAGATGGAGGTATATCTCTAAATTATGACATGCTCTCAGGTTAGCTTTACGCTTCAAAAAGGGTGATGCAGACAGATCGAGCTTCAATACGGCTCCTACATATCTGTAAGTCGACAAGAACCTTCCAGTGATTGTGCCAAAACTCTTGAGAATCTCCTCACTGAAAATGCCTGGTAATTTTGGCACTATATCTTGCTTGATAACAACTCGTAAGGTTTTAACTCTTAGTTCGTCGAGCCTTCGCTTGAAGGGCAAGTTCCCAACCCTTGGTGCGCCAAAAGTAACGACACTGATTCGAAGATCAGGAATGTAAGTAGCTGCCTCGTAAGCATTTAGGAGTGCTAATGCACCCCCTAGACTGTGACCTGTGACTGTCAAGCTAACCTCACGATCACCTTGCTCCAAATAGAAGTTGACTAGTCTTACAACTTCTTGCATAACTTGTTCAGAGGCACTCAGCTTGTTATACCTAGTAAGCGCACCCCTTGACTTGTACATGCTAAGAAATCCACACTCAACCCTAACATCAGGGTTGTCATCAATAGGCTCCTTAAAGGCCTTGACATTGGACAGCCACTCTGACGGTGCCACGGTACCTCGCTAAGCTACAACTATGTCTCTTCGCCCAATCCTTCGGGATTCATCATCGTTGCTGACTGCAATGTAACCCATCCAATTGGAGTCTTTGCTCAAAGTAGGACTAGACCTCTTGAGCCATTTAGGCAGGTGGACATGAGACATTGCATAAAAGTACTTAGTTTGGGCAAAATCAAAGGAATCGTAAGTTGCTTGGGCAAATTCCCCATATTTGAGAATTTCCCGTCGAAGCCACGAAGGCAGAGGGTCTAGAATGCCTTCCCAGTTACACGAACTAGAAAACTCTCGCCATTGTCCTGATATATCCTCCTTTTGAGAAAACGTAGATTGTCCATCGTCAATGAAATCCTTCTCTGTATTCGGCTGTCTCATCAACTGTTCCAAAGACTTGTGGGAACGGCAGCCATTGTCCTTTGCACCGGCAGGCTTAGCAACAGCAACGACTTCTTCATTTGTTTTGACCGTGTTCGTGGGCAGCACGCGGTTCAATAACAATTTCTTCATCTTGTTAGCAATAAGTAAATACAACAAAATCGCAACGACAACTTCTCTAGGCAGAGAAAAAGAGTGGAGATCAAGATTACTTATAGAGCGGGACGCAGGGTTTGGATAGAATTTTGAATGACATCCTAATCAGCAACGAATTTTGGAATTCCTAATCAAAATAGGATTTACTTATATCAGTAAAATTTTTATTTATTGTTTTAACCCTTTTTTTTATATGGATTCACATCAAATTTCAATGCTGGATTTACTTCTTAAATATCCATTGTTATATGGGCATGTTCAAAATCACCTTTCATGCGTGTAACACGCCCTTACAAGTTTTCACCGGTCTAAATCTTTCCCGGCTCTGACCCTGCAATTTAACCCAGCACGTTATGGAATGCACCGACCTCACCACTTCCCGCAACTGGATTTTTGATAACGATTCACTCTCTACCTTGCCCACCAACTTGGACCCATTAAGCAATACCTTGATGTCACTAGCAACCCCAACTCTGTCCTTATCAACATGACCATCACCAGTGTCTATCAAGTTAAACGCCGATACATCCCCCGCACCGCCTCACAGGACAACGCCGCCACCACATCGACAACCTTCGACAGAGCAGTGGCTTCATGGTCCAAAACAGTTCGAATCTCCCGTCACCGAAGAATTTAGGGTATCGCGTAGGAGACTAGCTATGGCGGCAGAATTGGAGGAGTGGAGAAGATTGTTGAGGAGAATCGTTAGAGATGCACGCAGTTCGAGAGGGGTTAGGGTTTTAAGCAATGCGGTTTGAGACTGTTTGAGCGACTTAGGGTCTGCATTTTTGGTTTTGGTCGGAGGGCCGATCGAGTGCGGACGAGTCAATGGGCAAGTGCGCCATGCCGGCGGCCACGGCGTAGACAGAAGGAAGCAGCTGAGCGCTAGGGTACAAAGACAACAGATGATGGCATCTGTGAACTGTACATGTACTACATTCGCAGCCATCCCTCCCTCTTCTTCTTCTTCTTCTTCTTCTTCTTCTTCTTGTCTTCAGAGACGCATCGACTACACCCACCACCACCAGCAGCAACAGCAGCTCCGTCGTTTTCGTCGTTTATTACCCGGAGCCAGAGGCGTACGTCAACAACATCCGCCACTCCAGAAGCAGCAGCTGAATCGTAGGAAGTTTGTGTCCCCAAACGGCCGCATTATTTTCAGCACCACTGGGTCTAGCAGCTTTAATAAACCAACGGCAGCCACCACCGGCCAAGGCCGCGGACGAAGTGCCCCTTTCGGAGTGGGAGCGAGTTTACCTCTCTATCGACCCTGGCATAGTCCTTCTCGACATCGCCTTTTGTACCAGACGATTTGAACCACGGTCTGTTTCCTTTGTTGCTTTTCTCTCATGCTGCACCCCCTCACCTGGCTGATTCCACCGTACAATGCATGATATGATAAATGATTTCTTGACTACTTGATTGTCTTCTCTTGTTCATAATAATCCGTGTCCATCGTGTTCTGCCGATCGTTTGTCCGCTCTGTAGTATTTTGTGGACCACTCACTATTTATCCTTCGTCATCTTCT
>JBAPLH010000072.1:0-25706 GCA_037897445.1 Ceriops zippeliana
TGTTGCCTATGCCTATTGAAAGAATTTTCTACAGAGAATTTTGAACAAGTGATCAAGTGTGGAAAGTGGTCTCAACAAAATGATCAGCTGGTAGAACTTGCTATTAAGCATCAGATTTATGGACACACGGTTGATGCTAAAGGAACTGAAGGAGCTATCTTTATGGAGGTATGCGTTGGTTCTTATATTTCCTTTGTCAATTCTAATGCCTTTGAATTTGAAATAAAGTTCTTTCTCTTTCCTCTGAAATTTTTTTTTTTTAATTATTACTGTAGATGTTTGAATGCTTATTTTCCTGATCATGTAATTTTGTTCCCATCACAAGGAAGTTTCATCTTTAAGAATTTGCCTCTACTCTCTACTTTTTGTCTGTCTTTCTATATGCCTCTTTTCCTTTTCCTAGTTTGCTTGATTGCTGACTCTCTGCCTTGGTAAGCTAGATCCTGTAGGTTACCTCTCCTCCTATTGTTCTGATCCTGTAAGACTTTTTTCCCTATCACGATGAGTTTTAACTTTTACTTGTGTGGTACATTTTATTTGCAATACGGTGAAGATATTATAGAATTTCCTTTTAAGAAAGTTAGTAGCATTTCTATCTTTATATTATGTTCGTTAGTTGTAGTCCTTGTAGTTTGATTTTGTGTTTTACTTCTCAATGACTAACTAAGCATTAATCTCAATGTAGCTTGAGTTGGCATGGATTATTTTTTACCATTCTTTTCCGTTTTAGGTATAACTCTCGTATAGCTCAACATCTTGTTGTTTTGACTCATTTGACTTTATTCATGCTGTGGCTTTACAGCTTTTGTCTATTCGACTTTTCCATAAGCAAGTGTGTGGGGAGACTTGGTGTTGAAAATAAGAGAGAGATTTTCGGTCTCGAGATATGGTCTCCAAGTATGCGATGCATTTGTAAAAGGAAATCTATAAGAGAGCTGTGGCAACTCGAGTGTGGACTTATGGCAGGCTGTGCTGCTGCTGTCATAATCACAGAACTTTGCTAGAAAAACTATTTGTCACTATTGGCAACTTGGGCATATGTTAATACTACGATGAGGCCAAATCCGTTAATACACTTATTATGTAGTTGTTAGTTTGTATCTTATAGGTTTAAAAGGGGTAATAGGTCTAAAGGCTGGACTACAAGTATTCATAAATGAATCAAAATAGATACGACTTTTTCAAAACCGAAAGAGAAAACGGAATATAAATATTCAAAAAACAATGTTTATAGACAATTAAATACACAGAAATAGAGACAGAGGGGAGATAACTCAGCACCAAATGGAGAAGGAACGTCTTCAGGCTCTCTACTTGGTTTAATCCATCTACCATATTTATTCACGACGAGCCCCTTATATTGCGAGAAGTACCAATACTTTGGTTTTTTTAACTCCTCTATCAGCATATCACAACTTTTGTTCACCAATGCCAAATCTCTTCCAACACTCCATTGGAACTTTGCTTTCTTCCCCACATATCCATTCAGGAGATGGAGGTATATCTCTAAATTATGACATGCTCTTAGGTTAGCTTTACGCTTCAAAAAGGGTGATGCAGATAGATCGAGCTTCAATACGGCTCCTACATGTCTGTAAGTCGACAAGAACCTTCCAGTGATTGTGCCAAAAGTCTTGAGAATCTCCTCACTGAAAATGCCTGGTAATTTTGGCACTATATCTTGCTTGATAACGACTCGTAAGGTTTTAACTCTTAGTTCGTCGAGCCTTCGCTTGAAGGGCAAGTTCCCAACCCTTGGCACTATATCTTGCTTGACCGTGTTCGTGGGCAGCATGCGGTTCAATAACAATTTCTTCATCTTGTTAGCAATAAGTAAACACAACAAAATCGCAACGACAACTTCTCCAGGCAGAGAAAAAGAGTGGAGACCAAGATTACTTATAAAGTGGGGCGCAGGGTTTGGATAGAATTTTAAATGACATCCTAATCAGCAACGGATTTTAGAATTCCTACTCAAAACAGAATTTACTTATATCAGTAAAATCTTTATTTATTGTTTTAAACCTTTTTTTTTTTATATGGACTCACATCAAATTTCAACGTTGGATTTACTTCCCAAATAGCCATTGTTATATGGGGCATGTTTGGTTTTTAAAACGGAAGTCCTTAGTTCTCAATAGGACATGATTGGTTACATGTGGACAACTTTAATGAGCATTTGGTAGACTCAGATGGCTTATGGTGCTTGGTGGACAAATCGAATTAGTTCTGATCAACTAATCTGTAGAAAAATTTCGGGCTACTCGTTTAGTTTTCTTTGCCCAATAACGGTGGATGTGACGCATTATAATTGTTTATCTCAACATAGAATCGTGTTTAACTGAGTAGATTCAATTCTTTCAAATTGATATTACCTGAAAAAACGATGGCGTGTAATTCATTAAGGCATATGAAAATTAAAATCATTTTAATAAAAAAAAATATTGATGATCTAGATTAATTTAAAATTCAATTAATTCAAAACTTGGACAATAACTCAATTTAAAAGATTTGAAACTCTACTGACTCAAATTTGTACAATTTAAAACGCCCAACAGGATCAAAAATTTTAATTTGCTCTTGCAAATGTCTTTAATTTTTGATAATTTTTATTCTTAATCAAGTTGATGATTTTATTATTTATTCTTGCAACAATTATTTGATATTCTAGAAAGTTAGAAGGTCTTAACGGTTGTAATTATAAATGAGTAGATTTCTTCTACTGTCTTAATATTAACAAAGGTTCAAATCCCTTAAATAATCTTGGGAGAGAGATTGTTAATTAAATTTATTAGTGTTTTTGGAACATGGGTTTAATAGTCTGGCTTGTAGTGCTTATAACGAGTGTAACTCTTCAATGTTAGATATGACTCTAAAAATAATTTAAGAAAATATTCGGTAGTTACAATATTTAGTAATAAATTATCTCAATTTTTTAATTTCAAATTTTAAGTTTAATTTTTAGTTTTTCTACAAATAAAAGAAATTTAATTAATAAAAAATAAAATTAATTTATTCACCAACAATAATTGTGTCAGTGTTGGGGTCTGTCCTTTGCGCTGCTTCGGGGGCTTCTTCTTTGTATTTGGTTTAGCTAATCAGGCCCCCTGGTTCCCCCATGGGTCCTCTAATACACGGTTTTATCAATAAAATTCTTTTCAGAGGTAGCGTGTATATATAAACACACACTTTCTCGTTTTATTTTTAATATAACAAATTAATAATTTTTAACTGCACATTTTTTTATTTTAGTTGAATTTCACTTAAAATTTTTATTTTTTCTCACATATATAAATAAATAAATTTAATTCAATTTTTAGATAAATTAAATTACAAATCTTCATAATACATACGACCACTTAGAGTAGCTATTCATAATTTTTTGAGCGAAAATTTTCTGGGTGTTTACCAACCAATTTGCCTAATAATTTGTGTATGGTTCCGTTGTTGAATGTGAAATTGATTGTATTTGCTAAGCTCCTACTCGTACTAAAACTCCACTTCATGCGGCAGAATCAAAATCACCTTTCATGCGTGTAACACGCCCTTACAAGTTTAGAGTATCCAGATATGATTTTCACTAGTTTAATCGTCGCCGGAGCTACTCAACAAGCATGGTTCTGGGGACCTCTTCCTCAATTGTTGTCTCTATTTTTTTTATTTTTACACAATCCCTTTTTCCATCTCCTTGTCACCCACAAGCACCATCCATGGGATTCTCGACTCTCTGGCACGATCAATGTGCTTGCTGAATCTTGTGCTGACAACATATTCTGCTTTCAATCTCGCATTCCAAAGTTCGCTAACAACCTCCGCAGCTAGACAGAGTTTACTTTTATCCCCCAAAATGCTCAACAGAACCTGTGTTTCAGTCGGACGGGCTGTTTGCTTTCGATCCCTCTGAAGTTGCTCCATTATGGTAAACACACGTTCGATGCCAAGACTAACTCCAACAGCTGGAACCTGCTTCGTGCCAAACATTCCTATAAGGTTGTCATAACGCCCACCAGCAGCAAGTGAACCAACCTGTAAAACAAATAACTCATGAACATAACATTAAGTTAATAATGCAACTGCTGATGGATCGCCCACTATTATAAAAAATATAGATAGTAAGGGGCAGAACTGTTGTTCACTGGAGTGCCAGAGTGTAGAGGTTATTCCCATCATTGAAGTCAAAGTGTGGTACTGAGCCCTTCTAATGAGAAAAAAGTGCTTAGTTTCGTTGGAAAAAACAGTGCAGGTCATATTAACTTTTTCCATCCATCTCATACCAAGAAGTAACAATGACCTGCATGGTCAGACATTCTGACTTGTACTCATTGGTCGCATTTTTTCTTTTCATCTTTTTTTTTTGGGGGGGGGGAGGGGGGGGGTGGGGAGTATTAACTAGCAATATGATTATTCAAGAGAGAACATGAAACAAGCACTAAGCAGAGCACACTTGCAATGTGATAACCAGTCCATTCCATTGCCTTGCCATCCCAAGCCAATGTAACCCCTGATGATGTAGTGTACTACAATAAAACTACACAAACTGAAGCTTTATCCTTGATTTGATTTGATTTCCAACACATGCCAATCCAAAAATTATAGGCTAAAAGTGGCTCATCAAAGAACTGTTAAAAGTCAACAAGTTAATACAACTATAAGGTATAACCTGCCTTCTAAGAGCCCATTACAGAGTGCATAAACTTAACTGCAATGAGATGACAGACTTCGGATATAAATGATGTTCTAGGTAGGTTACACTAAAAGTTTTAGTCTTGGAGATCCTGTTTTATAAAATTAAAAGGGAACTCCTCCCAACAATTAATAAAAATAAAAGTCATCATTGACCAAGTGTTTGAAAAAAATTATAAAAAAACAAAAAAGAACCTCCTCACCAGAAATGATTCTTGAAATGCTGAACCACCGTTGCCTAGGGGAAATCTCCAGGCAATTTCCAAAATCAAAGAAAGAAAACCAAAGCAAATTGATACCATAACTTGCGGCTTGAAAATTGACACAATCCAAACAGACGTTGGTCATATAACAATTCTTATGCTCAGTGAGGTTATTATTATACCATTTTCTCTGATACCATCCTTAATGTTTGTCAGTATGAAAAATCAAAATAGCATGATAATCTCCCCCTCCATCTCTTCCTCAACCACTTGTGGGATTGTGAGCATCTTTGCCCCACATCATCCATGGTGATATATAAGGACCAAGTCTTTGTCTTTACAATAAATTCAGGGCAGTTAAATTGATCAGAGAACAACCATTCCACCAATTCCACCATCGAAAGACCATGTCACTGCTACCTGCCTACTCCCTGCCAGTACAATGCTGACAACAGCAATATACTTCACCAGGACACCAAGCAATAATTTGTTTTCTTGGTGAAAACAAATTAAATTACAAGGAAATCACTAGACTCCCAAGCAATAACGCCAGGATGAAGATTCACGACAGAAACTATGTCTATACCAAACTAAACAAAAAATAAACAAATTCCATCTAACCCAACAATGGGGACCCGATTTGGTCATCCCTGTCAATACAGAGATGAAAAGCAATGCTGAAAATGCATACCAGTTACAATTAACCAACAGATATAAAAAATTAGTCCTATCATTTGAAAACATAGTTTTGCCTGAAAACACTAAATCCAGACAAAGTTGTTTCCTCAAGGAATCAAAGATGGAGCACTACTGTTTATCCAAACAAACATGAATGAAAAACCAATTAAAGCAGAGATAACAAGACAGGGAGGGGCCAAATTGTAGAATGATATTATTATTATAAACATATGCAATGTCAAGACATAAATCAATATATTCCATTGGCCAAGAAGCATAACAGATTCAAACAGTTAAAAAGAACATAGTGTGGAAAGGGGATATGAAGACAATGAAGTCACAATGGGTAGACATAATTAGTGCTTGAGGAATCTCATCTCTGCAATTGATCTTCGTAAGAGACATAAATGTTTCTAGACAGGATTCCAATGTCCATTATGCAATTAACCAAAGAACTAACAGGAATTGACTCATCATTCATATTATTCCATCATGTGCGCTAAAAGAACTCTGCTTACAGAGCCAGTGCACCTTTACCAAAAACATAATTGACTGAGATTGTCTCAACAAAGCCATAATCCCAAAATTAATTGGGGTCCAGTCATTCAAATCCTTCCTAATCAAAAAGACTCCCACTTTTTTGGTCTCCCAATTCCAATCTGCTCCTCATTTAATAGGCTTTGGTCACCCCTTTTAGCAGCACATTTTTAGATAACTATAAAGCAAAAATTATCCAAGTACATCTTGGCCAAGGCACTTTGTAAAAAATTTAAAGGCACCACACCAACCTGAGTATTACATTCTTGTCCTAAAACAAACATGCATAAATTACAGGCTCCAATTTTATCAATTATAAATCAAATTATATGCCAAAATTTATCTACAGCTTCTGTAAGCAGCAAGTGTAGGACAGTTATGCATCCCAAGTACAGGGTTTGTCTTCCCTTTTTTCACTACAAATTTTTAAAGCCTATAATTTTATATCCAAAACAGTTCAGGAAAAAAAAGAAGAAGAAGAAGGAGAAGCATGTTACTGTGTGCCTAATTACTCTCCCATCAACATTCACACTTCAAGTCGCTCAGATAAAAACCAATTTATCCCAAGAAACCCGACATCATAATACTTAATAATGAAGCAGCCCCAATAATTTAATCAACAAATGATCAACATGTATATGCTATGCAATTACTTCAAAACAAAGAAATCTCAACATCACATTGGGTGGCATCAAATAGATCATTACCTGCATAGTCCCAACAGCTTCAAATATCACCCCAGTGTAATAATCCAGCCCCCTTGCAAGGCTCAGATCAAAAACCACTCTATTAATGCACTTGGACTTGTGAAGAGCTTCAAACAATATCTCCAAATCATCCAAGGCATGTTTAGAAGAAGCATTGTCGAGAAAGCTGCTGCCTTTCTGCTTAAGCCTTGATAATAATTCCTTTGGTGGTCCCTTTTGCTTCACAAAGCTGCCAATCCTGTCTGCTGTTTCACCATTCAACCCCTTCTCCTCCACCTGTAACAATTTGGAAGTAACACATCACCAACAAGATAAGTCATCAATAAAAACAAAACAAAGAATTGCTACACAGAAAAAATTCGATGCAAAAAAAAATTGGTGCCAAGCACCCAAAAAAACAAAAAACAAAAAAATCCCAAGAGCCAACACCCTTTACCAGAAGTCCAGACATCCAGCATCATTTACGGTAAGTAATGTAAAATCGTAAGTGCCAACATTAATTTGACAACACAATGCCACAGATAACAATAGAAAAATTATCATTTTGCTATTCAATTTTCCAGCATGCCAAACACACATGACCTGTTCTCATGGCTTATGCACCTTTTTGACATCTCAAATTAAACCTCTTCTTTTCCACCTAGAATACGTTACAAGAAACACATGGCACTGACGAGAAAATGGAGGTAGCTAATTAACAACACAATAGAGAAAATGATGGATTCTCTATATTTTTCATATAGCATGTATCATAAATTTAAAATTCTAGTGCAAAAACCCATCGACATAATGACATAATGACTATGCCAAGCAAATAGTCAGACCCAAAGGACAATCATAGGCCCATATTTGTGCTATTATATCAACAAAATTATGCCAGCTATTGCATGAAATTTTAAGCAGTATGTAAAGAACCAATTTATCAGGATATATTGTGCAATCCCAGTAAAGGAGAAAGAAGGTGCTACATATAAACAGAAAGCACAGCCAAACCAATTAAAGATGCACCAACTAGCTTTTCGGTTTGATAGTCTCAGTTTTGCCAGCATTGATTCTAAATTGAATCGTGGGTATAACTGGGTTTCTTAACTTAGATGTCGTTTTCTTTCCTATACTACAAGAAATCAATCTATTCTGGATCCAATGGAAATCATACAGACTGATGTGTCACATTCTCTTCCCAATCACATGCCATTGTGTATGAGCATGCAGAACAAATCAGTTTTACCGGTCAAAGCATGGTTTCTGTGTGCTGTCCAGTTTCAATATGCTCTTACCATTTCCTTTTTAACCTGCTCAAAATGTTTGCTTGTCTAGTTTGTCAATACTTGAACATATAGCACGAAATTTCTCAGGTGGCACTCCACAAATTTCAAACATTCCATCCAGTAACTTGCGATGATTTTAATTTAACCTGTCAAAAAACAAGTCAAAACAATAAGCACTTCAGCCAGCACTGGCAATTGCTTGATCATCAAATTTAGCCACTAAAAAGACAAAAGCACAAATTTAGCTGCTAAGAATAGAGGAGTTTAAGATCCAATTGACAGCATACCATTCAAATTCAGCTACTTAGGAAACTTGAGTTCAAAAGTCAGTTGAAAGAATCCATATTATTTTAGCAGATGCCGAGTTAAAATAAGTTATGAGTCAAACACTCAGGATAAAGTTTAATGATGTCACAAATTAGCTTGGGTGCAACAACCAAACAAAGGTAACCTCATGGGCCCATTTTTTAAAAAAGCAGTTAAATCTTTGAATATAAAAAATAAGGCTATATTCATTGGATCTTTTCACTCTATTTCACTTTCAGATTCCACAGCTCAGCATTCATGCCTTTGAATAGTTGCTACATTTATCGATGTAGGAAAGCCAAAGATAAATTTATGGGTGACAGAGCTTTAAAGTTTATTAGAGTCCAAAAAGTTGAAACTTTGAGTTTAAATCATGGAATTTGGATCATTATAGTGAAGAGACTAAGAACAACCAAAATTGAAAGAAACTATAAATGTCACACTGATATGGATGAAGAGTTAGCAGCAAAACACCAATAGGATCTCTGAACGGATTTTAGGAGCCATTCCTAGGGAAAGAGGGCACCACGCCACCTTCTAGGTGAAAATTACCAATATCCAGAAAACTCATCCAGTAACTTCATGCATGGCATGCTCCTGCAGACTTTGAAAGAGTTGCTTTTAGCTGAAACTTCTCAAACAAGTAGTCATTGAGTCAGTTACTAAAGTCAGTGGCATTATAGGGGCATTAGGCAAAGGTGTCAAGAATGCAGTTTTAGCCAACTTTACTGTCAGGAAGCATTTCAATACTTGAGCCATTCTTAACAACAAAGCAAGATGAAATTAACTAGATAGGCCAGATTTCAACTCTATTTTGGATATTAGCAGGCACCCTCTTAGGAGGCTTTTGCTTCTTGGGCTGCCAGAATTCCATGAAAATCCAAAGGCAACAGCTGCTAAAGGTGTGAACTGAAAGTAGCTCTTCCAAAGTCTGCTCAGAAGGGGATCATTGCCCCTTCAACTTATCTAATCCATGATTGCATGATCCATTTACTTGCATTTCCCATGCTTCAACATAAACAATTGTATCACTTTACCTTATGCTTTGGACTTTTATTAATTTCAGTTAAATCAATGCATAGCCTTCTTTAATGTTTCTTAGATGTAGCCATGTCTTAGTGAACTTCCTTTGTGGGATCATTCTGCAGGTATACTATATTAGAATGAACAACCTATAGCTACCCAAGCACACCCTCGATTGAGCAGCTTAAGGCTTTTTGCTAAGGATTTACATATTTTTTTGAGTGCCTGCACACACACACACATATTATCTCTGATTTTTATGCTTGCTATTCTTCTTTGTGAACTGACAAAAGCCCAAAATCTAAGTTTGTAACTCAAATTTTTGTAGGTTTTCTGCTGGGGACTAGGCAAACAAATTTTGGAGACAAAAGATGGTGGAAACACATGGATTCCTCGTTCAATACCCTCAGCTGAAGAAGAAGATTTCAATTATAGATTTAATTCCATTAGCTTCAAAGGGAAGGAAGGTTGGATTGTTGGAAAGCCTGCAATTTTGTTGTACACCTCAGATGCTGGGGAAAGCTGGGAGAGGATACCACTAAGTGCTCAGCTTCCTGGAGATATGGTAGCTTTTTTTTTTTTTTTTAAATGCCTGATGTATGCAAATTGAAGGTTTGAAATATGATATTTATTAGTGTGCTTTGCTCTAAATGGACGTCAAAGAGAAGAGAAGCTTTTAGAATAAGGGCCTTTTAGAGTATATTCTTCTCCTTATTTTTACCTTTTCAGAAGAGGGAAAGTAACTGCTCATTATGTGCTTGGATTTTTTGACATTTGAGGTTTGACTTTCTCAGTGTAAAACCTACTAGTGTGTTAGAAACACATTAGCAATGTTATTGGTCCAAATTTTTATGTCTAGTCTCAGGTAATAATCTGGGTCCCTTTTTGTGCCTCACAGACAATTAAGACCTCTTTTATGGTTGTTGCAGATGTAGGAAGAGCCAAGTAGCTAATAAATGCTGTAACTTCTGCAGGTATATATTAAGGCAACTGGAGAAAAAAGTGCAGAAATGGTGACTGACCAAGGAGCAATTTATGTTACCTCAAATAGAGGATTAAACTGGAGGGCTGCAGCCCAGGAGACCGTGTCAGCAACACTTAATAGGTAGTTTCTTCTCTGCTAAATGCTAATCTATTTGCTATTGGAGAAATGCTTTATATGGCTATGCTTTGCTGTAGGAAAACATTTGAGTTTGCTAAGAAACCTGACTATTGACATTTCTCTTATGAGCTTGCTATTCTTTTCTGGTTGCTTACATGCATTTTATGTTACATCTAAATAATTTATCTTTATTTTAATTAATTAATTAATTAATATTATTTTTTGCTTCTTCTTATGAAATTTTAAAGAGTATTTCCTTTTCTTCCCAGAGAGTTATATATTATGTTTGCTTTCAAATTAAGCTGAGCTGTTCCATCTAAATTAAGTTTGACTGTGTTACAATTGGTTTGAAAACTAATTTAGGGTCCATATGGGGAGAGCTAGTTTCTTCTATTTCTTTTCTTGTTGCATTGGTCTAAAATGGTTCTCTACCAGAAAGAATTCAGTTCAGACATAACCATCCAGAAGTTGATTACTTTCTGCAGTAATGGAAAAATTTTATACTTCAAAAGGCTGTGGTCTTCAATCAGGCAAGATATTGATGTGCATTCATTGCTTTTGAAGAACAGTTTCTAGTGGCATTAGTGGTGCAAGCTAGTACACAGGAACATTTAATACTGTGAATCGCTCACCAGATGGAAGATATGTTGCCGTCTCAAGCCGTGGAAACTTTTATCTGACATGGGAACCTGGCCAGGTGAGGTAGCTTCTCTGTTGGCGTCCATTATTCTTATTGGTACTTCTTTTGGCTATATATGCAGGAAGTATCCTCTGCTTCATGTTTGCACTAAGTTTTAATCATCTGGTTTTGGACCAAGTGATCCTTTTTAATGCATTAAAAATGTGGTGGCCCTTTGAAAAAAAAAGATGTTGGTGCAGCAAATTGGCCATAGTTCATGAAACCATCAGCAAGGTTTTCACTGTCTCTGTTTTTACTTATGGTGAAATAAATCTTGTATATTAGATATTAGATATTACTAATGCAGACATCTAAGTGTTCTACTTTTAAATTACATTAATGTACACTGTAGAAACTCTTAATACCTGCATTTTGTTGCTTTCATCTGTTCAATTTATTTGTTTGCCTTTTCTCCTCTCCTTGTATTGCCTTCCCTGTTTTTGGATAAGGTGATCTTATATTTGACTTTTTTTATTGTATAATATTTACCTCTGTAAAGAGCTTCATATATCAGCAGTATATTTGGCTCATTTGTTGTCTTCTGTCAAAGACTTGCATATATCTTAACAGTGATTCATTAATTTATACTAGCTGCAGGCATTCTGGCAGCCACATAATAGAGCAGTTGCAAGAAGAATTCAGAACATGGGATGGAGGGCAGATGGTGGTCTTTGGCTTCTTGTTCGTGGAGGGGGACTTTATATCTCAGCAAAGGCACAGGAGTAAGTAAACATGACAATAAGTCCTTTTATCCAAATATTTGACATAATGACAAAAAAATTACCTGCAATTCACGCCTGTAATAAAATTGAATTGCTTTCAGGATAAAGAGCTCTTGTGTCTCTAGACCAATATTTTATGACAAATCCAAAATTAAAATCTCAGCCAAAATAGCCACTATATGCATTGTATATACCCGTATAGTAAGGCTAAAATAATATAGTGTGTTAATCAGTAGTAGCAAATCTAGCAAGATAGTTGTTCTTAAAAACCTATTTGCTCTCGCATGTTCCATAGAGCAAAAATGTTAATTTCTGCTGGGTGCCATTGTTTCTTACAGTTTGAAACAGTTTTGGTAGACTACTTTAGATAGTTGTCATTGTTATCTAATGTGCATATAAACTTCAGCAGAGAATGGGGTGTCTTCTAATGTAAATGCATTTTCAAGATATAATAGGACATTGAGATGTTGTGTGAACGTTGCTCCTAGAATTTTGTTTTCACCTTTACCCTGGAATTTTAGTTTTCTTGTTATTCATTTATTTATTTGAATTTGATTTCTTCTTGTATTTTTGTTTTTCCTACAGTATAAACTGATTTTATGCACAAAAAAAAAAAATACACACACATATACATGGATATGCACTAGTGCATACTTATATTCTGTCAACCGCAGCCCCTTGTCTATTTCCATTATTATACTTGGTATCTGCTTGATATTTTATTCTTCTGAAGCATTGAAGTGCAAACTTCTTTAACCTTGCAGATAACAGAGGAATTTGAGGAAGTTCCAGTGCAAAGTAGGGGCTTTGGGATCCTTGATGTGGGGTATCGTTCAGAGGTAAAAGGTTTTGACATGAATATGGCCCTTGAATGTCTTATTTGGCGATGATAATTCATTTCTCCCTCACAATAGTTTCGGTGGATTAATGGCCTTGACGTGTGGTGGTGACATAAGAACTGTGTGGTATAAGATTAGAAAGCATCTGTCACATCATTTTGATGACAAAACATTTGTATACTAGTTCCCTATAAGAAGAAACCACCATACATTGACTTTGCTTTTGTTTTCATTTGCAAAGCAATTATGCTTCGTGGGCCATTGACACAAAAGCAGCCCTTTTTCATGTTTTGTACATGATATCCAAGGCAAGTAAGTCTATCTGGATAATTAACAACGATCAACAAATGCAATTGAGCAGGCTTAGTTATTGAGAGGTATGTCTCAGGCATAAGGCACACCTAGGCCATATTGTTGGTGCCTTCACCACCTCCCTTGAGGCTTGGTCACCGAGGCACAAATTCTTTCTACACCACTCACCAATAATTCTCGCATCAGGCTCAAATTCTCAATAACCTTTACGTACTAATAAAATTCGGTCTAACAACCAAGAACATATGTGCACATAATAAAGATGATATTTTTAGCTCTATTCTTTTGACAGTGATTCTATGCCGATTTCCCTAGGAGAAATCAATGTCATTTATACAAATGTCTCCTAATTGTTTCCATTTCTTTCGCCAACATGAAATTGCTCTCTACATTTGCTTTAGCTGCATCACTGCAAACCCTTTTTAGTCCGTTTTAATTTCTTTTTTTCATTTCTCCCATACTAGATTACCACTGTAAAATGCCAAATGGGAGTTTGATAGTCAAGAAATAGCAATGTCAAATGGTTCAGGTCTTGTCATGAAAGTTTTGATACTGTGTCAAGAAAGTATTTAATTCAAAAGTTTAATTTGTCAGGTAAGATCCAAGAATAGATCATATATTTAACTCGATCAACTACTTTAGCATAAAAAAGTGAATACTTTTATGTAGAATCGATAAGATTGGAAAGAAGCAGCATTTAACTTGGGCAAGAGGTCCAATCTAGCAGATCTTCGCTTGATTTATATTAAGGGAGGCTTGCCACATTCGTAGCTGCATTGCTGAAGTGATGGAAGCTGACTTTTTGGCACCTGTTAAGAGTGGGGAGTTGAACGTGTGTGATTGATTCACTAAACTGGAAATGAAGCCAATCAGCCTTTGGTCTCTTGATTGGCTTTTCTGATAGCCAGTAGGTCATGGTTGGTCTTCTGATTTAATGGTTGATCAGTTTTGTATACACTCTCCTTTTGGATTAGGAGTGCACATTCTAGTGAGCTTCAAAATTTAATATGGCCCCTTTGTCTTAGTTTCTATGTTTTATGCTCTTTGATGGTTTCTTGTGCAGGAAGAAGCCTGGGCAGCAGGGGGGCAGTGGGGTTCTGTTGAGAACAACAAATGGTGGCAAGACTTGGAGCCGTGATAAAGCAGTTGACAATATTGCTGCAAATCTCTACTCAGTGAAGTGAGTGATTATAGTGTGAGAGCTATATGGCTAATTTTTATGTCCTTGTTTGACTGACAAGTTCTTAACAGGAGAAGATAGGAAAGTCGATGATTAAGCATATGGAGAAAATGCTAAGAAAATGTTTGGAAGTTGCAGGATTTCTTTATGGATCAGTCTGTCCACCAAACACAAAAGCAATAATAACCGCCCAATACTTGGCGAGACAATGCTTTTACAAGGCACTGGTACTGATGATTTCTGTTTTTCAGGTTTATCAATGGTGGAAAGGGATTTGTGCTAGGAAATGATGGGGTTTTGCTTCGGTATCTTGGATAGCTTTGCTGCCGTATATGGTAGGGTAGTTCTTCGTTCCCTCCTCTGGATGTAATTTGTAACGTCATGTTATTGGGGTCCTTCCATTTGTTTTTATAAAATCGGGTGGAGGGGGAGCCTGTATAAGCGTGCGAGTGAATGAGTTAGGAAACAATTGTGGATTTTGGCCCAGCCATAACATGGGGAAGATGCATCTCAACCGGTGATATCAACTTTGCAGAATTTGCAAGGCTGCAGGATGTCGTGCATTTGGCTCTCTAAACATGGAAACAAAAGCTTAATGTGCTTAGTGGTGTGTAATTCCCATGGAGGATAAACGCTATGTTAACCAAGAGGGCCAAAGATCAACTAGTAAACATATAAATGCGTTTAACCTACAAGTTGATCAGTAAGATATTGGAATATGATCCTACTTTCTTCCGGACTATTGTTAGTCTTGCTAACTGTATTTTGTGCTACTCTGATGGCTTTGAAATTATCTCTTTGCTTTTTTCTTTCTTCTATTTTTTTTTTGTTTTTTTTCTTTGCAGTACGATAGCTATTTCCTTCTTGACCAGAAGGTTTAAAATGCGCATCATGAGCTTTACTGTTGTTCCAGTCATTTTTGGTCATTGCAGCTAATGCAATCGTAATTGCGTGCAATGTGACTGCAATTTTGGGTTATGCACCACAATTGCTGATGTGATGCATGTAAATAGATGCCTAAGACTACTGTCCACCTGGATTTTAGCGACCACCAGTTTAGGAGCTTGTTTGTTCCTGTTACAATTAATATGACTAGTTTTAACCTTATGATCTTTCTAATGATTTATACAATTTGTATGGGGCAGCCTTATAGTTCTAAGCGACGAAGCTAATATCTTTAGCACATGCGGCAGCTAATGAGTCACAATTATGACAGAAAAAAATGTCTTTTCTGGTAAAATACTGGAAAATGCATATTATTCTTTTCTTTTTTTTTTCTGTGAGAAATCATGTAAGGTCTGTCACTTTGTCAAAATCTCACGATAGGCTAATGAGAGCATTTGTCAATTTATTTTACTCAAATTTAAGTATTAATTATTCCTTTTTAATATGGTACAAGAGTAAGAAAAGACTACAGAATTTCAAGGATACACTGGCAAACCAATATACTCAGTGTGGTTTGGCTCAGAAAGTGAAAGGCGGGCAGTTTTTGTGGACGTGTGAAGTGCATTGGATGTTTAAAGTGTGCTTTATTTGTAGAGAAGCCATTTGCTATTGAAACCGTTTATGGAAGAGCGAGGGTTATCGGACAATGGGCTGATCCAGAATGCAAAATTCAAGCAACCATAGAAACTTGTCCTATTGATTGTATCTCGTAAGACAGTAGTTTTCCTTAATCGCAGAATTAATTTTGTCTTCTAACTTACCAAGATAGAGGTTGGCTTCCAATTTGTTACTTGTTGGAAGGTTGGGTTCGTCTGTTTATGCAGCTGAGCTTGTTCAAATTCTAAGTTGTCAAACAAAGCAAACTAAAGTCTGTATGAAGGGACAAAATAAAATTCTTGTGAAACAACAATGTAGTGTCAGCTACAAGGATATCTATCCTATACTTCAGATGACACCTAATAAGACACATAAAAAAGACAGTTTGCTGCTATACCATCTTATATTGCAAAGACCATAATTTGTGAGTCATTCACTTAATCCAGCGTTAGTGTAGAAGACTGAAGAAAAGGAATCATGTTCTCATGCAGTGCTCCTCTAATAATGACGAAAAGGTTAAACCTAGAATGCCATGCATCAAGTGCAAAATTTCATGGATACATGTCTGGATATGTGCATTAAGTGCCAATGTTACTTCCACCACTTTGGTGGTGGAAAATTTGAACTTAGCATCAATAAAAAACACCCCTCATATAAGTTACAATGGTTGAATGATAATAAAGAAAGAAAGGTTGCATAATGGGTTAAATATATTTTATCATAAAGGTTAGAGGGTGTGGTACTCAACTATTTTTAAAATATATTTAAAAAATTATTATCATTAAATTTGTAAAGGATGAGTGAAAAACTGCATTTAAGATAAAATATAAATTATATGAACGGTTAGTAAGATCATTTGGCTTATCTAATACATTAAATACTTTCCTGTTATTAATGAATTACATGCTTCATAAGTTTATTTGGTAGATTTGTTATGGTTTATTTTAATGACAACTTGATTTATGGTAGAATTCATAAAAGAGAACGTCGTTGGGCCACGAAGATGTCAGAATCCAGCGTTTCGACCATGCGGAAAAGCTCGGCTTGAAGATTACCGCTAACTAACATCTTAGGGATTGCTTCGTCGGCCTCCAGGATGCTTCTTCCCTCAAAATTTCTCTGACCGTGATCGCCGCGCTCTCGACCACCTCCTTCCTGCAAGGTTCCATTCCTCCTAATACGCGCGCGCACGCACAAAACCGCACTTGTTCGGGTTTTGAGTTAGTGAACTACGGTCTACAGGACCAGTGGAATTACGCAGAGTTAACTGGGGAAAGATGTTGGTATTGAAGGAAACAACTTGTATTATGTATTGAGGACCCTTGAATGCCGCGGGTTGATTGTGAGACAACCTGTGGTTCTGAAGAAGTCCAAAGAAGCCGAGAATGGTTCGACTGTGACTACCAGCTATGCAAAGCATTTGGGTGTTCAACAGAGGTTTGAGATTGAAAAGTGTGCAGATGGTGAACAATATGGGGACACGACCGAAGATGGAGATGGTTTGCATGTGAGAGATTTTGCACCAGCTATGACAGCTATTTGTGATAAGCTTGAACAAGCCAATGACAAGGTGAATGTTTTGACTGAATAACGCCACGGGTAGTAACAGTTTAGGAAGACGATTTTTTTACTAATTGTCATTATGCATTTTATTGTGTGACATGTTGTCTTGGGACGAGCCTATTTGTAAGTTCAGTTGGACAGAGTTTGGATGCTATGTCATGTAGTGAAAATCTAAATGAGAGCATTAACATCCTCAATATCAATTTTTTTTTTATTTGCTGGCATTTCAAATTTGTGCAGGTTTTAGTTTTTCATTTTATGCTGATTTTTTTAACTGTTATTGAAGTTGCTTGTTATATCAGACATCAAGAATGATCTAGGCTATAGGGGTAACGGGACCTGCTGGACACAAATCTTGGAGCATTGTAAGTCCTATGTTGGTGTTTGAATGCAGCTCTGTTGGGAATCTGTGTTCTTTTTTTCTAATGCTTACTGCATGATTTGTACTTAGATATGTAATAGGTTGAAAGAGGCTCACATTGTTGAGGAATTTGAAGCAAAAGTAAATGAAAAGGTGTGTAATTAGGTTATAGGAAGTGTTTCTATCTTGTTGCTTGTCAGAAAGTTATAGTTCTGATTTTCAGTTGTGATGCTTATGCTTTGGCAGGTCGTGCGCTACCTACTCCTGTTGAAAGAATTTTCTACGGAGAATTTTGAACAAGTGATCAAGTGTGGAAAGAGGTCTCAACAAAATGATCAGCTGGTAGAACTTGCTATTAAGCATCAGATTTATGACACGGTTGATGCTAAAGGAACTGAAGGAGCTATCTTTATGGAGGTATGCGTTGGTTCTTATATTTCCTTTGTCAATTCTAATGCCTTTGAATTTGAAATAAAGTTCTTTCTCTTTCCTCTGAAATTTTCTTTTTTAATTATTACTGTAGATGTTTGAATGCTTATTTTCCTGATCATGTAATTTTGTTCCCATCACAAGGAAGTTTCATCTTTAAGAATTTGCCTCTACTCTCTACTTTTTGTCTGTCTTTCTATATGCCTCTTTTCCTTTTCCTAGTTTGCTTGATTGTTGACTCTCTGCCTTGGTAAGCTAGATCCTGTAGGTTACCTCTCCTCCCATTGTTCTGATCCTGTAAGACTTTTTTCCCTATCACGATGAGTTTTAACTTTTACTTGTGTGGTACATTTTATTTGCAATACGGTGAAGATATTATAGAATTTCCTTTTAAGAAAGTTAGTAGCATTTCTATCTTTATATTATGTTCGTTAGTTGTGGTCCTTGTAGTTTGATTTTGTGTTTTACTTCTCAATGACTAACTAAGCATTAATCTCAATCTAGCTTGAGTTGGTGTGGATTATTTTTTACCATTCTTTTCCGTTTTAGGTATAACTCTCGTATAGCTCTCAATATCTTGTTGTTTTGACTCGTTTGACTTTATTCATGCTGTGGCTTTAAAGCTTTTGTCTATTCGACTTTTCCATAAGCAAGTGTGTGGGAGACTTGGTGTTGAAAATAAGAGAGATTTTCGGTCTCGAGATATGGTCTCCAAGTATGCGATGCATTTGTAAAAGGAAATCTATAAGAGAGCTGTGGCAACTTGAGTGTGCTGCTACTGTCATAATCACAGAACTTTGCTAGAAAAACTATTTGTCACTATTGGCAACTTGGGGGTATATGTTAATACTACGATGAGGCCAAATCTGTTGATACACTTATTATGTAGTTGTCAGTTTGTATCTTATAGGTTTAAAGGGGTAATAGGTCTAAAGGCTGGACTACAAGTATTCATAAACGAATCAAAATAGATACGACTTTTTCAAAACCGAAAGAGAAAACGGAATATAAATATTCAAAAAACAATGTTTATAGACAATTAGATACACAGAAATAGAGACAGAGGGGAGATAACTCAACACCAAATGGAGAAGGAACGTCTTCAGGCTCTCTACTTGGTTTAATCCATCTACCATATTTATTCACGACGAGCCCTTTATATTGCAAAAAAATACCAATTTTTTGGTATTTTTAACTCTTCTATCAGCGTATCACAACTTTTGTTCACCAATGCCAGATCTCTTCCAGCAGCACTCCATTGGAACTTTGCTTTCTTCCCCATATATCCATTCAGGAGATGGAGGTATATCTCTAAATTATGACATGCTCTCAGGTTAGCTTTACGCTTCAAAAAGGGTGATGCAGACAGATCGAGCTTCAATACGGCTCCTACATATCTGTAAGTCGACAAGAACCTTCCAGTGATTGTGCCAAAACTCTTGAGAATCTCCTCACTGAAAATGCCTGGTAATTTTGGCACTATATCTTGCTTGATAACAACTCGTAAGGTTTTAACTCTTAGTTCGTCGAGCCTTCGCTTGAAGGGCAAGTTCCCAACCCTTGGTGCGCCAAAAGTAACGACACTGATTCGAAGATCAGGAATGTAAGTAGCTGCCTCGTAAGCATTTAGGAGTGCTAATGCACCCCCTAGACTGTGACCTGTGACTGTCAAGCTAACCTCACGATCACCTTGCTCCAAATAGAAGTTGACTAGTCTTACAACTTCTTGCATAACTTGTTCAGAGGCACTCAGCTTGTTATACCTAGTAAGCGCACCCCTTGACTTGTACATGCTAAGAAATCCACACTCAACCCTAACATCAGGGTTGTCATCAATAGGCTCCTTAAAGGCCTTGACATTGGACAGCCACTCTGACGGTGCCACGGTACCGGTACCTCGCTAAGCTACAACTATGTCTCTTCGCCCAATCCTTCGGGATTCATCATCGTTGCTGACTGCAATGTAACCCATCCAATTGGAGTCTTTGCTCAAAGTAGGACTAGACCTCTTGAGCCATTTAGGCAGGTGGACATGAGACATTGCATAAAAGTACTTAGTTTGGGCAAAATCAAAGGAATCGTAAGTTGCTTGGGCAAATTCCCCATATTTGAGAATTTCCCGTCGAAGCCACGAAGGCAGAGGGTCTAGAATGCCTTCCCAGTTACACGAACTAGAAAACTCTCGCCATTGTCCTGATATATCCTCCTTTTGAGAAAACGTAGATTGTCCATCGTCAATGAAATCCTTCTCTGTATTCGGCTGTCTCATCAACTGTTCCAAAGACTTGTGGGAACGGCAGCCATTGTCCTTTGCACCGGCAGGCTTAGCAACAGCAACGACTTCTTCATTTGTTTTGACCGTGTTCGTGGGCAGCACGCGGTTCAATAACAATTTTTTCATCTTGTTAGCAATAAGTAAATACAACAAAATCGCAACGACAACTTCTCTAGGCAGAGAAAAAGAGTGGAGATCAAGATTACTTATAGAGCGGGACGCAGGGTTTGGATAGAATTTTGAATGACATCCTAATCAGCAACGAATTTTGGAATTCCTAATCAAAATAGGATTTACTTATATCAGTAAAATTTTTATTTATTGTTTTAACCCTTTTTTTTATATGGATTCACATCAAATTTCAATGCTGGATTTACTTCTTAAATATCCATTGTTATATGGGCATGTTCAAAATCACCTTTCATGCGTGTAACACGCCCTTACAAGTTTTCACCGGTCTAAATCTTTCCCGGCTCTGACCCTGCAATTTAACCCAGCACGTTATGGAATGCACCGACCTCACCACTTCCCGCAACTGGATTTTTGATAACGATTCACTCTCTACCTTGCCCACCAACTTGGACCCATTAAGCAATACCTTGATGTCACTAGCAACCCCAACTCTGTCCTTATCAACATGACCATCACCAGTGTCTATCAAGTTAAACGCCGATACATCCCCCGCACCGCCTCACAGGACAACGCCGCCACCACATCGACAACCTTCGACAGAGCAGTGGCTTCATGGTCCAAAACAGTTCGAATCTCCCGTCACCGAAGAATTTAGGGTATCGCGTAGGAGACTAGCTATGGCGGCAGAATTGGAGGAGTGGAGAAGATTGTTGAGGAGAATCGTTAGAGATGCACGCAGTTCGAGAGGGGTTAGGGTTTTAAGCAATGCGGTTTGAGACTGTTTGAGCGACTTAGGGTCTGCATTTTTGGTTTTGGTCGGAGGGCCGATCGAGTGCGGACGAGTCAATGGGCAAGTGCGCCATGCCGGCGGCCACGGCGTAGACAGAAGGGGAAGAGAGGGACGAGCCCTTGCCTCCGACAGTTAACACTTCGCCACTCCTTGCCATCGCCGTTGTGAAGATGCCACGGCCGAGCCAGTTAAGTTGTTTCGACAACGGGGTCAGTCAAGCAGCTGAGCGCTAGGGTACAAAGACAACAGATGATGGCATCTGTGAACTGTACATGTACTACATTCGCAGCCATCCCTCCCTCTTCTTCTTCTTCTTCTTCTTCTTCTTCTTCTTGTCTTCAGAGACGCATCGACTACACACCACCACCACCAGCAGCCACAGCAGCAACAGCAGCTCCGTCGTTTTCGTCGTTTATTACCCGGAGCCAGAGGCGTACGTCAACAACCTCCGCCACCAGAGCAGCAGCTGAATCGTAGGAAGTTTGTGTCCCAAACGGCCGCATTATTTTCAGCACCACTGGGTCTAGCAGCTTTAATAAACCAACGGCAGCCACCACCGGCCAAGGCCGCGGACGAAGTGCCCCTTTCGGAGTGGGAGCGAGTTTACCTCTCTATCGACCCTGGCATAGTCCTTCTCGACATCGCCTTTGTACCAGACGATTTGAACCACGGTCTGTTCCTTTGTTGCTTTTCTCTCTGCTGCCCCCCTCTGGCTGATTCCGGCCGTATGGCATGATATGATAATGATTTCTTGACTACTTGATTGTCTTCTCTTGTTCATAATAATCCGTGTCCTCGTGTTCTGCCGATCGTTTGTCCGCTCTGTAGTATTTTGTGGACCACTCACTATTTATCCTTCGTCATCTTCTTTTCCCCGGTTTGCTTGGTAGCGTCAAAATGAAGGCAGTACAAAGGAGTTTGTTTTTCGTGAAGATGTATGTATAATCCAATTGGAATGCAATCCGCTCGACAATCAGACTAGTGGTAGTATTAAAGCGCCAGGCAATTAGGCCGTGTGTTTCTTTCCCCCGGGGGGGGACTTGCTTGTAAACCTTTTAATCTTCTATTCTATCGCTATTTCTTTGTACTGCCATGGTTGCAATTGTTTGAGGTGTTGCATGACAAGCTGAACGATGACTTACACCGAATTTCACTAATTGAGAAATAATTACACTCTGGATTATAACTTTAATCGCAACTTACCAAACATGGGCCCCTTCCAAGGAAGAGAAGAAGGAGAACTGTATAAGTTTGCGTAAAACATTGTGTGTTACTCTATTCCTATTTCAGGGACTTTGAAAGCGTCATAAAAGAAGTACATCAAACCGAGAGTTTCTTATGGAAACTTTTACACTGGCATGGAGAGGAAAACATTAAAGCAGGCATCATCTGAATTTTATGTGCTCCGGTGTATGGAGTTTTAAAAGCTGCTTATTGATTTTTTTTTTTTTTTGGGGGTTCTCTCAAAATTTAATGTCAAGGATAAAAAATGTCCATTTGAGTGCATGGTAGAATGTCCATTTCAGGAAAAAAAAAAAGAAGAAGAAGAAGGAGAAGCATGTTACTGTGTGCCTAATTACTCTCCCATCAACATTCACACTTCAAGTCACTCAGATAAAAACCAATTTATCCCAAGAAACCCGACATCATAATACTTAATAATGAAGCAGCCCCAATAATTTAATCAACAAATGATCAACATGTATATGCTATGCAATTACTTCAAAACAAAGAAATCTCAACATCACATTGGGTGGCATCAAATAGATCATTACCTGCATAGTCCCAACAGCTTCAAATATCACCCCAGTGTAATAATCCAGCCCCCTTGCAAGGCTCAGATCAAAAACCACTCTATTAATGCACTTGGACTTGTGAAGAGCTTCAAACAATATCTCCAAATCATCCAAGGCATGTTTAGAAGAAGCATTGTCGAGAAAGCTGCTGCCTTTTCTGCTTAAGCCTTGATAATAATTCCTTTGGTGGTCCCTTTTGCTTCACAAAGCTGCCAATCCTGTCTGCTGTTTCACCATTCAACCCCTTCCCCTCCACCTGTAACAATTTGGAAGTAACACATCACCAACAAGATAAGTCATCAATAAAAACAAAAAAAGAATTGCTACACAGAAAAAATTCGATGCAAAAAAATTGGTGCCAAGCACCCAAAAAAACAGAAAAACAAAAAAATCCCAAGAGCCAACACCCTTTACCAGAAGTCCAGACATCCAGCATCATTTACGGTAAGTAATGTAAAATCGTAAGTGCCAACATTAATTTGACAACACAATGCCACAGATAACAATAGAAAAATTATCATTTTGCTATTCAATTTTCCAGCATGCCAAACACATGACCTGTTCTCATGGCTTATGCACCTTTTTGACATCTCAAATTAAACCTCTTCTTTTCCACCTAGAATACGTTACAAGAAACACATGGCACTGACGAGAAAATGGAGGTAGCTAATTAACAACACAATAGAGAAAATGATGGATTCTCTATATTTTCATATAGCATGTATCATAAATTAAAATTCTAGTGCAAAAACCCATCGACATAATGACTATGCCAAGCAAATAGTCAGACCCAAAGGACAATCATAGGCCCATATTTGTGCTATTATATCAACAAAATTATGCCAGCTATTGCATGAAATTTTAAGCAGTATGTAAAGAACCAATTTATCAGGATATATTGTGCAATCCCAGTAAAGGAGAAAGAAGGTGCTACATATAAACAGAAAGCACAGCCAAACCAATTAAAGATGCACCAACTAGCTTTTCGGTTTGATGGTCTCAGTTTTGCCAGCATTGATTCTAAATTGAATCGTGGGTATAACTGGGTTTCTCAACTTAGATGTCGTTTTCTTTCCTATACTACAAGAAATCAATCTATTCTGGATCCAACGGAACTCATAGAGAATGATGTGTCGCATTCTCTTCCCAATCACATGCCATTGTGTATGAGCATGCAGAACAAATCAGTTTTACCGGTCAAAGCATGGTTTCTGTGTGCTGTCCAGTTTCAATATGCTCTTACCATTTCCTTTTTAACCTGCTCAAATGTTTGCTTGTCTAGTTTGTCAATACTTGAACACATAGCACGAAATTTCTCAGGTGGCACTCCACAAATTTCAAACATTCCATCCAGTAACTTGCGATGATTTAATTTAACCTGTCAAAAAACAAGTCAAAACAATAAGCACTTCAGCCAGCACTGGCAATTGCTTGGTCATCAAATTTAGCCACTAAAATGACAAAAGCACAAATTTAGCTGCTAAGAATAGAGGAGTTTAAGATCCAATTGACAGCATACCATTCAAATTCAGCTACTTAGGAAACTTGAGTTCAAAAGTCAGTTGAAAGAATCCATATTATTTTAGCAGATGCCGAGTTAAAATAAGTTATGAGTCAAACACTCAGGATAAAGTTTAATGATGTCACAAATTAGCTTGGGTGCAACAACCAAAGGTAACCTCATGGGCCCATTTTTAAAAAAGCAGTTGAATCTTTGAATATAAAAATAAGGCTATATTCATTGGATCTTTTCACTCTATTTCACTTTCAGATTCCACAGCTCAGCATTCATGCCTTTGAATAGTTGCTACATTTATCGATGTAGGAAAGCCAAAGATAAATTTATGGGTGACAGAGCTTTAAAGTTTATTAGAGTCCAAAAAGTTGAAACTTTGAGTTTATTTGTTGAAAGGGAAACATGAGGTCCTATATGTTGTTAAGAATTTTTTGGCTATGACCGAGAGACAATTCAATAAACAAGTCAAAATTATACGCAGTGACAATGGTACAAAATTTACTTGTTTAGGTGATTATTTTAAGGAACATGAGATTATCCATCAAACTTCCATGGTTGAGACACCTCAACAAAATGGAAGAGTTGAGAGGAAACATCGACACATTTTGAATATAAGTAGGGCGCTCTGTTTCTAGGCTAACTTACCTATTCAATTTTGGGAGAATGCATTCTCACTGCAGGATATTTAATTAATCGTACTCCATCATCAATTTTGGGTGGAAAAACTCCATATGAAATTTTGTTTGGAAGCCCTCCATCTATTTCTCATCTTAGAGTATTTGGTTGCTTATGTTATACTAAGAACATTAATCGGGAAAAGGATAAGTTTGCAAGTCAAAGTCATAAGTGCATATTCATGGGTTATCCTTATGGTAAAAAGGGGTGGAGGGTGTATGATCTAGATAGGAAAATTTGCTTTGAAAGTCGAGATGTGGAGTTTTTTGAGCACCTGTTTCCTTTTGCCCATACGGACTCTAGATTCCCTACCTACTGTCATTGAGTCTACTATATTGGAGGATGTGCCTGAGATTGAGGAACCTCCGCTAGCCTCCCTCAGTCCCTC
>JBAPLH010000074.1:0-12240 GCA_037897445.1 Ceriops zippeliana
TCTCTTTCTCATGTTCAATGGTTCATGAAGCCGAGGAGCAATTTTTATGTGGGACATTAGGCTTTTCTTATAATATAGAAATAAAAATTTCATATATCAATATATAACATTAAATTAAAACAATGAATATGGTGTGTTTAAGTTGTTATTTTAATGTTAAATTTTTAATTAACGACATAACCATATAAATGTTTTTGTTATTATACAGTTATTTTATCCATTCTTCACTACTTTAGGTGCACTTAAACTCTCACATTGTGAGCTAATAATATGGCGATTTACGTCATGTCCCTGGAGGAGCATTCAACCCAATTAATAGATAGCCTTTAGTCTTAACGAATTGGGGTGGGTTTGGAAGGAAGGGGGGGGGGAAAGACTAAGAAACGAAAATGAAAGAAAAGGTTTCTCAAATCCTAAACAACCCCAACGAAAGCTTTAATTATTATTTATTTATCATTATGTTTCTGCGACAATGGCGTGTGCTGTCAATCGCCTTAACGTTGCTCAAATCCCATCCATGAATGAATGATTTAGAGGTTGTAGCACCAAAAGTGGACAAAAAGCTTCATCTTACTACGATCTATTAAGATGACGAGGTAACATTGTAGCCGGTCGGACTGTTTGTTGCTCTTAAATATTATCCCTTTTTGTGTGTTGACTCTGGCCCTTAAATATTTTACCTTAAATTAGTAAAATTCATGTATAGATGTCCATCTTTCTTTTTGTGTTTACCACACCTTATTTATATTAGTAGTAAAACAAAGCTTTTGCTCGATATAAAGTACACATATGACAAAAACTCATTACTTTATTATTGAATTTGATCACATATTATTTATTTATTAGCAATATATGTCAGATCTTTTATTACACATTTTTTCCTTTACCAATACAAATAGGAAATTCATGCAACAAACATACACCTATAAATTCAAAAATAAAATAATGAATCTTGTGACAATATTTGCAAAATAAAAAAAAAATCCCATATTGTGATCTTCCTATAATTAAAAGCAAGAAAAACCCTTCCACTAAATAGACTCTAGAAAACCCTTCCCATATTGAAATCAACTCTAGATACATTAGATATGGAATTTGGCTTGGTGTTTTTTACAGTAGACTTAAGGAGATTTAAGATGATGTTTTTACCTTTTACACTTAAAGATTTACATGTTTTTCCTGCTATGATTGATTGCATTAAGGTGATAAAGCCAAAAATGACCTAAAAGGATATGGGTTACATCTATAGATAAGATATCATAATAAACCTCATGCTTATAATTATCTAATTGAATGAGAACTCAACATTGTTTTGTGACTAGTAAAGTAATTTTCTTAATTTAAGTCAATAAAAAAGGTTGCAAGTGTGGTTATGTCTGAAAATTCAACCTAAAAAGTGTAGGCTTAGCAATGACATTTATGGTACTCTTTATGTGTACCTTTTTCAACAAAAAACAAAATTTCATCCATAACCTTTAATGTCTTTGAGATTTTTGCCCAGTATCTTTATATTTTTTAGAATTATTCCATTATATTTGCTTTGTTACCTTTTTTTACACAATTTTTTGTCAGTCTTTTAGTATCATTATCACGTGACAATTATTGTAATATTGTCATCTCAATTTTGCTTAGATATCACGTCACCAGTTTTATCAAAACGTGACCATAAATTATTTTTAAAAAAAAAAAAAAATTATAAATTAAGTTAAAAAAATCTAAAAATAATTAATTAATTTTAAAAATAGAAAAAAATTTCTAGAAATAGAAAAAAAAATTTAGAAATTTAAGTTTTAAATTTTTTGTGAAATAATTAAATAATTTTAAAAAAATGATATTACTTTGAAAAAAAATTTAAAAAAAAGAAATTAATCTTAAATGGTTCTGACAAATAAAAATTAATTTGAAAATATTATAACGTCTACTCAAACATTGCCAACTCTAACACAATATCTACTTGGTGAACACTTGCTACTACTCCTCCAATAACACCTATTATGTAATTTTTCTATTTTTTAAAAATTAATTTAAAATTTCTTTCTATCTTTAAAATTAATTTCTAATTTTTAAGAAATTTTCAAATTTAATGTATATTTTTAAAAATTGATTATATTTTTAGAAATTAATTTAGAATTTTATTCTACATGTTAAAATTAAAGTTTAAATTCTTAAGATTTTTTTATATTTTTTAAATTAATTTCTAATTTTAAAAAATATTTAGAGTTTTTTTGTTTTTAAGATTAATTTATAATTTTCAATAAAATTTTAAAAATAATTTATTATTACATTATTACAAATTTATTGACATAACATTTGAGTTAACAAAATTAAAGTGATGTAATGTTATAGAAATTATTTTGTGGGAAGGATAGTAAAAGACTACTGGAAAAAAGTGTGAAAGGGTGATGAGGCGAGCGTAAATGTTGGATTGAAAAAAAAAAGGATAGAAAAAAATCTAGAAAAAGCTAAAGGTTATAGGCAACAATAATCAAAATATACCTAACAACAACACAATACTAGTAATCTTCCTCAAAATTATCAGTTTTCATCATTTTTCCTAACATATTTTATGAGATCTACTATCTATATTACTAAAATCATAAGTTAAACTCAATACTCAATGGTAAATCAATATTCATAGTTTAATTAATAAAATTAATATTGAATTCTATTTGTAGAACTAATTGATAAAGAAAATAAATATAACAATAAAAAGAAAATCAAAGATCTCAAATAACCTAATTAAGAAATAAAAATATCTTGTAGTAGTGGTTGTAGTTTGGGTCTGTGCGACATCGTTGTGGCTTGGAGGAGGAGATGGTGTCTCGTCGGGGTGGGGGAGTTTTCTTCGCTTCTTTCTATTGGATTCTTCTTCAAGCATGTCAAGACTTGATTCGGCGCAAGGAATCAAAGGTGCCATCCCTCAGCTCTCTTGCTGTATGTAATATATCTCCTATATATTAGCTGAATCAATCAGCTAGCAAAATATTTATCAGTTTTTCTGTGTCTCACCTTCTCTCAAACTGAGGGAGGAAATACGTGTGGGTACGAGAAGGTGGTGGGTCTGGGGGACAAAAATAATAATAATGTAAAATAATATTAGTAAAATTAAATTTTGAGATAAATTCGCTTACTTATTAATAAATAAAGCCTCGAAGAGAGAGTGACTGACTGACTGATTAGCGTTAGCATTTTGGAACAAAGATTTGAGGTAATATATTTGTATAGATGTGTGTGTGTGTGTGTGTGTGTGTGTGTGTTTGGGGGGACGCACCTTTGATGAGAGAAATAATGAATGAAGACTGTAGCGAATATAAGCTGGAACCCAATTTTTATTATTATCATTGTTCTTCCATTAATTACTATTAAAAATCTTTCTTTACGATCCAGGTTGAAAAATCAGGAAAAAGCAAAAAAAAAAAAAAAAGGGCTAAGCATAAAATTTAATTCCCCTTTTGTTTGTCTCTTAATACTCAATTTATATTGGTGTGAGTGCTACAATATAACAAGGGATAAAAAAAATAATTTAAAATACAAGACATATTCTAACATTTATTTATCATTATGTTTCTGCGACAATGCCGTATGCTGTCAATCACCTTAACGTTGCTCAAATCCCATCCATGAATGAATGATTAAAGGTTGTAGTACCAAAAGTGGATAAAAGCTTCATCTTACTGCAATCTATTAAGATGACGAGGTAACATTGTAGCCGGTCAACTGTTTGTTGCTCTTAAATATTATCCCTTTTTGTGCATTGACTCTGGCCCCTAAATATTTTACCTTAAATTAGTAAAATTCATTTATAGATGTCCATCTTTCTTTTTGTATTTACCACACCTTATTATATTAGTAATAAAACAAAGCTTTTGCTCGATAAAGTACACATATGACAAAACTCATTACTTTATTATTGAATTTAATCACGTATTATTTATTTATTAGCAATATATGTCAGATCTTTCATTACACATTTTTTCCTTTACCAATACAAATAGGAAATTCATGCAACAAACAATACACCTATAAATTCAAAAATAAAATAATGAATCTTATGACAATATTTGCAAAATAAAAAAATCTCATATTGTGATCTCCTATATAATTAAAAGCAAGAAAACCCTTCCACTAAATTTAATGAACCTACTAATAAAATTGATAACAAAAATTCAAGGAAATTTCCAAACAACTTTTCCTTAAGTGTTCATTTGACTAAATTATGGCATGTTTTCAATCAAGATAGAAGTTTCTTCTTTTTAGAGGTAGATTCTCAATGGTGAGCATAACCTTGCCAAGTTCACCAATCTTGAAATTGATACAAAACATAAGTCACTTTGTTGAAGCAATCTTCGTAACCTTTTGTATTATCATTATGTACGTTTCTTTAATAGTAGGTAAAAATTCTACCCCAATAACTTCCATGTCAAGAGGTGTGTTTTAAACATGAATTAGGTATAATGGCATACTATTAGGTTAACAGTAATCCAAAAAAAGCAACCCAAAGGTAAAAAAACAAAATGGTTGCATCTTAGTTGAATTCATCAAAGAGATTTTCCCTTGGATTATTCTTATGCCAAAAGGATTGCTACTATACATAAGGTAAAAGTTAGAAAGTAAACCAACTTTAATAATTAGGGATTCCATTATATGTTTTGCAGTTAGTTTCATAGTGATCTCATTAATAGGTTTGATTATTTCAAATTAGTCATTTTGCTCAGTTTTGCCATACTTTATTAGTGCTTGTTAAGCATCTATGTGCCTAGATAGTGGACAAAAAACACCACTTTTGGCCTATCAACCACAAAGTTGCGCAATAGCATGTGACAAGGAACATAATGCATGAAAATTTTCATACAATTTAACTTTAATTAAGTTTCAGTGAATATGGAAGAACCAATAAAGACAAACATGTTTTACATTTCTAATGACTTCTAATGTATAACATAACAAAAAAAAAAAAAAAAAGCATGACCATTCACCTACTTATAAATGACAATTCCAAATACATTTAACAGTGACTTTGCTAATTTACTATGATTGGAAAGATATTAATACCAAAAACAATAAAGGAAAGAAAAACCAAAAATATTTTTACAAGAATACTTATAACATTAGGGTTAGTCATCATATGCTAGTGCTAGTGTTAGGATTGTTTCAAGTAAGAATTAGAGAAAACCTTACGCATGTCTGGGATATTAATACGAATCTTAATCATTAAAAGAATGCAATGGAAATAAAGATTAGCATCCTCATACTTGGACCATAAAGGCAAGCAATTTAACAGATGAATTTTTATAATCCTAGCTTCTTCATCAAAGATTTCCAAGCAACAACAATCTAAGTATAAATGAAATTTCAACGTCAAGTAATATTTTACAATGATTTAGAAGTTTTACAATTTAAAACCTACATTTAGGTCACATATAGCTCCTTATTCCCCATTTTTCCATGCTACAAGTAACTCTATTTATATATTACGCCCACTTAAGAGGCTCTTAGCGTGACATGGTTATGAGAGGGTTGCACATAGTAATTATGTTTTTCTTTGAATTTTTATTTAATAGGTGAGTTATCGTTTTTATGATGTCATGTGTTATACCTATTTCTTATAATAATATGACTTGATGTTAAAAAAAATAGAGAGAGGCTCTCAGCATACAAAAGTCATGCTATTGTTTAACACAAGATGGTTAAAGAGGTGGGAAAGTAGTTATTAGGTAATGCTTTTAATTAGGTTTTAAGAATTTAAGAAATGAAACAAGTTTACTTTGCAATATGTATTTTTTTAAAGTTAATCACAACAGGTTGAAATAAAGGTAAATGTTTTAAATCCTAAAAAGAACAAGATATAATGGAGATTAGAGTTCGATGGTACTCGGGGGAAGAATTTCATGGCTAATAGGTAGGAAGAAATCGGTTTATCAACTTTTCAAAGCCTTATAATTAAAAAAATGTATAACCTTACCAACAGATAGTAGTTAGCAAATTGTTTCTAACGAAAAAAAAAAAAAAAAGAATAAAAGAAAGTTAAACTTCAGTCAAAAGTCATTGACCATTTACCTTAAAAATGCCACCAACATCCCAAGAGGGTTCTCTATGCAATAAACGTATGCTCACACAAATAGATTACTATCTTGTAATAAGAATCACATTCTACATTTGGCTTTCACAAATTTTTAGGACTATGTCTTCACAATCTTATTTTTGCTTATCAAACACGTAAACTCTCTCAATAATACAATTTGTTGAATGGTTGAGATTCAACATCCGAGCATACTCGGAGTACTAATTTTGGGTAGCTAAGATTTTCACTTGCAACAAGTGCTCACCCTATTGTGATTGTGATGCTTCTATAGCCTAGACTTTAGAATTTAATTTGTACATTACCTCAATGTTGGAGGTATGGTTCCCTCAGACAAAAAGTATCCAAACGGAACCCATAAAAAAAAAAAAGAGGGGAGGGCATTGAATTGGCACACCACCTCTACCTCTTGCACAATGCACACATAGACCTAAAAACTACTGCTTTATTTCTAGCAACAAACTCAACTCAGTATTATTTGTGTGTGTGCATGGAAAAAGAACAGATAATTGGGGTATCATTTTCTTTAAGAGGACCCCATGGAGGATAAATGTTATGTTAACCAAGAAGGCCAAAGATCAACAAGTAAACATATAAATGCGCTTAACCTGCAAGTTGATCAGTAAGATATTGGCTTAATTAACTAGTAACATTGTACCATGCATGAAGATCCTATGGAATATGATCCTACTTTCTTCCAGACTATTGTTAGTCTTGCTAACTGTGTTTTGTGCTACTCTGATGGCTTTGAAATTATTTCTTTGCCTTTCTTTCTTCTGTTTTTTTGTTTTTTTTTTCCTTGCAGTATGATGACTATTTCCTTCTTGACCAGAAGGTTTAAAATGCACATCATGAGCATTACTGTTGTTCTAGTCATTTTTTGTCATTGTGGCTAATGCAGTCGTAATTGCCTACAATGTGACTGCAATTTTCGGTTATGCACTGCAATTTAACATCATACATGTAAACAGATGCTTAAGACTACTGTCAATTTGGGTTTTAACGACCACCAGTTTAGGTGCTTGTTTGTTCCTATTACAATTAATATGACTAGTTTTAACCTCGTGATCTTTTTGATGATTTATACAATTTTTATGGGGCAGCCTTATAGTTCTAAGGGACGAAGCTAATATCTTTAGCACATGTGGTAGCTAATGATTCACAGTCATAATGACAGGAAAAAATGCCTTTTGTGGTAAAATACTGGAAAATGGGAACTATTCTCTTTTTTTTTTTATGTGGGAAACTTGTAAGGTCTGTCACTTTGTCAAAATCACACGATAGGCTAATAAGAGCATTTGTCAATTTATTTTACTCAAATTTAAGTATTAATTATTCCTTTTTAACATGGTACAGGAGCAAGAAAAGACTACAGAATTTCATGGATACACTGGCAAACCAATATACTCAGTATGGTTTGGCTCAGAAAGTGAAAGGCAGGCTGTTTTTGTGGATGAAGTGAAGTGCATTGGATGTTTTAAAGTGTGCTTTATTTGCAAAGAAGACATTTGCTATTGAAACCATTTATGGAAGAGCAAGGGTTGTCGGACAATGGGCTGATCAAGAATGCAAAATTCAAGCAGCCATAGAAAACTTGTCTTGTTGATTGTACCTCGTAAGATAGTAGTTTTCCCTTATCGCGGAATTAATTTTGTCTTCTAACTTACCAAGATAGAGGTTGGCTTCCAATTTGTTACTTGTTGAAAGGTTAGGTTGGTCTGTTTATGTAGCTGAGCTTGTTCAAATTCTAAGTTGTCAAACAAAGCAAACTAAAGTCTGTATGAAGGGACAAAATAAAATTCTTGTGAAACAACACTGTAGTATTAGCTACAAGGACGATATTAATATCTTTTTAATGTCATTGAAAGCCATAATAGCTTTATTAAATTATTGAAATTCTCCCTTCTTCAAAAACAATTAATGATAAGGGTCATAATAATATTAAATCCCTTAATTAACCTTTTATAAAAAGAGGCCAAGCTATAGAAACTATAAGCATTAATAAGATATTTGGGCTCATGTCAGTCTTAAATGGTTATAACTTTTTCAAAATTAACATTTATACCTTAGACATAAACCATGAAACCTAATAATAACATCTTAGACTACAAAAATGAATACCTCTTAATGTTGACATTAATTTTAACTTCTCTAAGGGTGAGGAAAATTGATTGTAAATGGCCTAAGTACTATTCTTGAAATTTACTATAAACAAGGATATCATCAAAATAAATCACTACGAACTTATCTTTGAATAACTTAAAGATATAAGTCATAATCTTTATAAAGGTATTAGAGTATTAGATAATAATCAAAAAGATATAACTAACCAGTTATATAACTCGTCTTGTGTTTTAAACGCAGTATTCTAATCATCATTAAGTTTGAATTTAATGGTACTCCCTACAAACGCATATCTTAAAATACCAACTAGAACTAGTCAACATATCCAACATATCCTATAAATGAAAAACTTGTACTTAATAGTAATCTTGTTAATAACTCTATTATTAACACAAATCTTCCATGAACCCTTTTTTCTTAGGATTTAACAAAATAGGAACAACATAAAAACTTAAGACTATAACACACAAAACCCTTAGAAAATAGTTATTCTACTTGTCTATTTAACTTCTTACATTCATTAAGGTTCATTGTATAATGTAGAAGATTAGGTAGATGTGAATCCAAAACATAGCCAATGGCAAGTTGTATATCTCTTATGAGTTGTAGCTTGCTAGGAAAATCACTTAACATGATATCTACAAAATCATTTGATAACCAATTAAGTGAAATATGGAGATAAACTATAGATACATTAGATATGGAATTTGGCTTGGTGTCTTTAACAATAGACCTAAGGAGATTTAAGATGATGTTTTTTTTACCTTTACACTTAAAGATTTACATGTTTTTCCTGCTATGATTGATTGCATTAAGGTGATAAAGCCAAATATGACCTAAAAGGATATGAGTTACATCTATAGGTAAGATATCATAATAAACCTCATGCTTATAATTATCTAATTGAATGAGAACTCAATGTTGTTAAGTGACTAGTAAGGTAATTTTCTTAATTTAAGTCAATAAAAAAGGTTGCAAGTGTGGTTATGTCTTAAAATTCAACCTAAAATGAATAGGCTTAGCAATGACATTTATGGTACTTTTTCAACAAAAAAAACAAAATTTTATCCATAACCTTTAATGTCTTTGAGATTTTTGCCTAGTATCTTTATATTTTTTAGAATTATTCCTTTACATTTGCTTTGTTACCTTTTTACAACATTTTTCATTAGTCTTCCAGTATCTTTATCACGTGACAATTATTGTAATAATGTCATCTCAATTTTGCTTAGATATCACATCACCAATTTTATGAAAACGTGACACAATAAATTATTTTTAAAAAATTAAAAATTTTAAATTAATTTAAAAATATAAAATTAAAGAATTAATTTTAAAAATAGAAAAAAATTTCTATTCATAGTAAAAAAATTAGAAAATAAGTTTTAAAATTTATGAAAAAATTATAAAATAATTTTTAAAAAATGAAATTACTATGAAAAAAAATTTTAAAAAAAGAAATTAATCTTAAATGGTTCTGACAAATAAAAATTAATTTGAAAATATTATAACGTCTACCCAATCATTGCCAACTCTAGCACAATACCTACTTGGCGAACACTTGCTACTACTCCTCCAATAACGCCTATTATGTAATTTTTTTCTATTTTTTAAAATTAATTTAAAATTTATTTCTATGGTTAAAATTAATTTCTAATTTTTAAGAAATTTTTTTAAATTTAATTTATATTTTAAAAAATGGTTTCTATTTTTTAGATATTAATTTAGAATTTTATTCTACCTGTTAAAATTAAAGTTTAAATTCTTAAGATTTTTAAAATTTTTAAATTAATTTCTAATTTTAAAAAATATTTAGAGTTTTTTTTTGTTTTTAAGATTAATTTTGTAATTTTCAATAATTTTTTAAAAATAATTTATTATTACATTATTACAAATTTATTGGCATAACATCTGAGTTAACAAAATTAAAATGATGTAATATTATATAAACTATTTTGTGGGAAGGATAATAAAAGACTAATGAAAAAGAGTGTAAAAAGGTAATAAGGCAAGCGAAGATGTTGAATTGAAAAAAAAAAAAGATAGCAAAAAATCTGGAAAGAGCTAAAAGTTATGAGCAACAATAAACAAAATACACTTAACAACAACACAATACTAGTCATCTTCTTCAAAATCATCAGTTTTCATCATTTTTCCTAACATATTCTATGAGATCTATTATCTATATTACTAAAATCATAAGTTAAACTCAATACTCAATGGTAAATCAATATTCATAATTAGTTTAAGTAATAAAATTAATATTGAATTCTATTTGTGGAACTAATTGATAAAGAAAATAAAAATAACAATAAAAAGAAAATCAAAGATCTCAAATAACCTAATTAAGAAATAAAAATATCTTGGATAAAAGAATTCTAATAAATGTAAAAATAAAAATAAAATCTTAATTATATATAAAATAAGATTTTCTAAACTGCATCTGCTAAATTATTTAAACTACTATATGATACTCAAACTTTATTAATTAGTAAAAGGTCTTATATAATTAAGAACTAGCTTAGTTAATTGAATTTTTTCTTTCCATTAGATTCTTATTCTAAGATATGGAAAAGACATAAATGTGGGAGTAGGGTTTTTTAAGAGGGATTGATGCTTTTGTACCTTGATCCTATTTCACAGGGCCAAGTTGATTGCATTAGATTTATCTTATAACTTGTTATTAAAGCATTTAGCTTTCTCATCAAATAGTATTTAAGGAATAGTGAAAAATTGGAACTCGTTCAAGGAACAAACTTCCAACAAGAAGCAAGAAATTCAGCTATTCAAGCAATCAAATCAATCTCAAATTGGTTATACTGGCAAGCACTAAGGTAAAGATCATCCACAATAGAACCTCATCAAAGTCTAATTCAGGCAACCCAAAATTCGACGGAACCAAATATTAACAAACTCCAAGAGGTTACTGCTACAAGAAGGCAAGCAATGGAAAGCACAAAACCCATGCTTCGATCTCCATCAAATTACAGACACTACCAAGAATATTAGATTCCATCTACTCAAGCACTACGTGCCTCAAATGATGGCTCTGGCTCTAAAGCTACCAGGGAGGTTTCACTTGCTCACAAAGTTAAGGACATGAATGATGAACATCATGGAATGGGAGAAAATAATCTCATAAATCCCATAAGATGGAAAATCCCACTAGTGACGGCAACAATGGCAGCAATTATTATGTACATGCACACAGGACTAGAGGCAGTTGGTGGATTGGATGAACATGTGGGTGGTTCATTAGCATTGGAGACTGTTAACAACTTTTGGTTACGTATTACATTAGCATGGATTGCATGGTACTTGGTTGGTATGGCTGTGGTAGAATTAATTGATTCCATAATGAATAGGTTTAAATAAAAACCAAAATTTTAGATTGCAGGTTACAGACCACACCAGAATTCCAGTCAACTGCAATTATACCATGTCATGCAACCACACAACATGGCTAATATGGCTTGTCACATCCAACATTATCGCAATGCAAATGTCTAGTAGCAAGCTGTAAACATGTCTAGGAAGAAGCTGCATTTTGCAAACCTTGCATGGTATATAAGACTGGATACTTCAAGTACTGTAACAAAATTTGATATGAAATAAGTTTGTATTAGGTTAGTATTTAAGAGCAACAATTGAATAAACATTAATGACTTAACACTTTTTGTAACTTTTCCGTCAATTCACCTCTTTGGTTGTTTCTTTTTCTGACTTTTTGGTTATGACATCAAGCGCAGTTTACCCATTCGCAGCTACAAAGACTTGTAGGAATATAATTATTAAGCGATCCATCTCAAAGTGAATTTAGGATGACTAAGAAACAAATTATATTCATCACATTAATTAAGGATTCTTGAATCCCATGTAAGACATACAATTAGGCATAAAAAGATTTTTACTTATGGATCTTAGAATTTTATGATTTTTATACAATATGAAAAATAACACACTTTAATAGGCTTAGAACTTTTTCAATCTTTAATAAAAAAAATAATGGAGTATGGGTTCATCCTCTTGACTTTCTT